>CAIGRB010027025.1:0-16560 GCA_903798255.1 Fraxinus quadrangulata
ATTATCATCTATTGAAGTGATTTGCCTATTCTCTTCTTATTATCAACCTTGATTCTATCATTCGATAAGAAGATAAGATTTCTCTTTTAAAACTCTTTTTGAATTGTGGGTCGTGTTGAGGTCCCGGAAAGATCAACATTGTCAAAGGAACGGTGCTCATTGGTTATAAGTTATCGGAAGCATTGTAAAGGGTTGGATTGCACCACAAGTCAATCAACTTAGTGAAAAAAGCCTTGCTCGTGACGGAGAGCTTGGTAACGAGGGATGTAGATCATTGCGTTGGATCGAATCTCCATATTATATCATTTGCACTCTCTAACTTTTTTATTTAAAGGTTTTACTTTGTGCATGTTTTATATTGATTCATCTACGTACTTATTTGTGTTTAGATTATTCTCTATCATTTGCGTGTTCAATATATTAAAATGTTGAGTGATTAACGAAAATTTTTTAATAACTAATTTACCCCCTCTTGGTTAGCCAATCTTGGGCTTTCAAAGTGGTGGCCACAGCGCGGTTCCCGCAATGGGTGCTCCGACGACGGCGACTACGTCTGACAGAGAGGAAGGTATGAGAAGGAGATGAAGAAGATGGGGAAGGAGAGTGTGAAGAATGAAATAAAATTAGGGTTTGTAATTGAATTGGGTAAAAACATTTAATAAATAATATTATGTAATACCTGATTTTTGATTAAATAAAGTTTAGAACTGATTTTTGAATTTGTAAACTTAAATGCCTGATTTTATGTAATTTCCTCTCTATTTTTTGGGGTCAAATGGATGAATCAGTCCAAATCATCCTTACCTGCATATAGAATCGATGCAAACAACCTGTCTATAAATAGGGATGGACAATCTAAATCATTTTTAAAATTTAAAGATTAGATCGATCCACTAACACGTCAATATTGTGGTTATCCAACCCTTTGTGTGTTTTCAATTTTTCGGTTTTCAAAATTTTATACGCTTTAAACTATGTCTATTTTTCTTAAAAATATCTTGCCGATTTGTTTTACGGACTACTCTTTTAAATTATTTGTGAAATATAAAAAACAATTTACAAGTAGAGATTACTTGTAATGATAAATGCTGAAATATATTCTACGTAAGCTGGCAAGATATTGTGTTTAGTGTTTAAAAAGTGTAAATAATGGCAATGCCACAATGTCAAACCTCGAGCTTTACAAACTTAAGTGTGTCTAAGTGAAGTCTACGGCATAAAAAATTATATTTCTTAATTTTAGTATTATTTATTTATTCATTAAATAAATAAAAACAGTGCATACCAACCAAGCCCATAAATGATGTAATTACTTGACAATTCTCTCAATCAATTATACTATGTTGAAAATATCTAACAATCTCCCACTAGATCATACGTGTAATCTTACAAATCTGCACAATCTTATAAGCTCAAAATTTTGCTATCATTATTATGAATATATCAAACAATCTCGTTCATTAGTTATATTGATATAGGATCAAAGCGATTTTCGTCACATATAACGTGACTAAATCTATCAATGGTCACATACACCCATATAACCAAATGACATAGATTAATCATGAGAGTGTAGAATGGAAATTACATGTTATGTGATCCAAACATGTTTATTTCCAACAGGTCCAACCTTATACTTTAATGAGATCAACCATAAACTTTAATCGGAGTGAAATTGAACTGAATACTTTATTTCTGAAATAAACTGAATATCTATGGATAAAAATATGTCTAAATAGACAACACCCAAATACAAACTCTCACTAAACTGGCATATCATCAAAAAAATGCAACACCCCTATGAGTATTATGCTCATGAAAGATCTTGGGTGGTAGCCATTTAGTAAATGGATCCATAATTATAGAGTTTGTCCTAATATACTTTATAGAAATTTAACCACTCTGAATTTTTTCTTTACAATTAGGAACTTAATGTCTATAAACTTTAACATCATCAGGTACCTATTAGAATACAAGACTGCTATTGTCGTAGAATGATCTTTCAAATCCAAATAATGACCAGTTTTCAACAATAACCTAAAAGTGCCTATTACATCAACTTCTACCGACTTGCCATCACCCTATAGATGTGTCTTTCACCATCATTTGGCTTTCGGTAGCTTAGACAGCCCTGCATAGAAATACTTATGTGAGTAGTAGCACCAGAATCTAACCACCAAGTATTTCTAGGTAGTGAAACTAAATTAACATCAGAACAGACCAAAGTAAGATTTGTACCTTTATTTACATGTCAGGCGTGGTATTTGGTACAGTTCTTCAAATGTCCAGTTTTGTTGCAAAAGAAACAAATCCCTTTGTCCTCTTACGTTCTCTGTTGTACTGGACCACTAAGAGGAGTGCTTGCCAAATGAACATTTTCAATTTTGTTTTGCTTCAACCTTTCTTTTTCTTGCACACAATATGAAATGAGCTCATTTAGAGATAATTTCTCCTTCTAATAGTTATAACTGACTTTAAATTGACTGAATTGTGCAGGAAGCGAGATCAATACCAAATGTACAAGCAAGTCATCAGACAGCTCGAACTTTAGTGCCTTAAGTTTACAAGCAATGTGAGACATCTCCATGATGTACTCTCTTATATTTCCTTTGCCTTTATACCTTATTGAAATCAAGTGTTGTAGAAGCATGCTTGTTTCAGCCTTATTGTTTTTTGCAAAACGTTTTTCAATTTCGGCAAGGAAATCCTTGGCATTAGTCATTTCTTCAGATACTGCGCCTCTAAAGGCTTTCGGAATGCCACGCTTAATGATCATTAGACTCATGCGATTTGAGCGATCCCACTTCTCAAAATTCTTCTTTTCATCAAATGAAATACGTTCGTAAGAGGAGTGAGTTGTTCAATCGAAGCGCAAGATCTAGATCCATACAGCCAAGAACAATCAAAATGTTCTCTTTCCAATCCTTGAAGTTAGTCCCATTGAGCATGGGAATAGAATTAACATTTGCAAATATGGTAATAGTAGAGGAACTTGCTGTAGAGAGAAAATGATGAACTATGCTCATATTAATATTAAGATTTAATAATCAATAAAGTCAAATAATGGTAAGTCCCATCTGAAGATACCTAGCACATAATTAATATCAAGTCTTTGGACAATAATATTAATTGTAAGCGGTATTCTTGATGGTGAACAAACATTGACAATAACTCCTATCAAATAATAAACCCATCTTTGGATTGATTTATTATTTACATGGAAACCTTATAATTGTCACACGTTTACCTCCACAAGTGTGCATGCAATTCGGTCAAATATTAACCTTCCTTTGGGCCAGTTAATATCTGCATGAACTAGCATACACACGAAATCCTTCTAATAGTCTAAGTTAATTAATTTCCACAAGAGAAGTTGCTTTGGCAACATATTGCTTCAATCAATTCACTTTTGAATATTATATATACTCAAATAAGTCTTTATACCAAAATTTGAAAAGAAAAATACTTAATTTTATTATTTTGAAACTTTAAGGGCCTAAGGGTTAATAAGTCAAAATTTTAGGGGTCAAAATTAATTAATACAAAACTTTTAGGGGTTAACTGTTAATAATTGAAAAGTTTATGAGTCAAAAATCAATTATGCGGAAGTTTATGAGCCAAACTAAACAAATTATGAACATTCAGGGGCTGAATTATTAAAATCCATAACCTTAAGGCCAAATTAAGATTAACTTTAAACTTTAGGGGCTGAATATCAAATAACTCAACCCTAACCCTAATTTTTAATTGCAAGAGGGGCCCAAAACTTCAAATTTGCAGCATAAGCGCCCGCTTCCAAATTTCTAAAATTTGAAACCCTAAAAACCTCTTCTTTCACTTCCTTGACGGCGCCGGCCGACGCCTCTACGGCCAAAAAATGGCCGGGCCAGCCAGCAGCGTTGGCACCAGCACGGGCTGGCCGCTGTTACAGCAGCCCAATCCGGCTGCTGTAACTGTAGTCGGGGGCTATACCGTGGCAATTGTTACATCAGCCCAATCCGACTGCTGTAACTGTAGCCAGTGGTGGCTGCAACAATTTTTTTTTATATTTATAAATCAGATCTGAAAATTTCTCAATATTAAAATCCGAAATTCATATTTAAACATGCTTAATTACATGTAAAAATATACCAAATTGAAAATCCATAACATAATATGCTATAATTTCGTAATATAGCATGAAGATTAAATAACCATAAAATTTCAGAATTTAAACTTTAATTTCTCAAGAATCAACCATGGAGTGGCTCTAATACCACTTGATAGAAAAACATATAGGGATTACAGATTCATATGCTTTAATCAAATCATTTTTCACATATAAAACCTAAATAAAACTCCATATTGAATTTGAGAAAATAATAAAATCACAAACATATGTGAATCCATGGATGTCTGATTGTTTGCATTGATGGATTAGGACTTTCCAATTGATTGGTGGTCTTCACCTTTTGATTTGCTCTCTATTGATGGGGATGTAGAGAATATCAAGAACACACCAACAATTGGAGACCATAACCTATATATAATAATAGTAGTAACTAAATAATCACTATCTTTCAGTTATTTCAAATTGAGCCCTCATCAATTTAAAACAACACTTCGATCTCTACATTATAATTCCATGAAATCTAATACTCATTAGTTACAATACATCTTTAACAGATTACTTTAATTGACTAATATTTTTTAAATAATAGCACCACACATTTTAATATACAACGTGTGGCCCCATATATATTGAAAATATCCAACAGTTTTTAAGTTTTTGATGATTTTTTTAAAAAAATATTGCTTATTAAAGAATCCATACCATCTCACAGCAGATTTTGAGAAGCAGCATTGAACAAAAAATAAAATAAATAAAGAATGTGTTTAGCGCATTGCAATAAAATAAGAATATAATTTAATTCCTGTTTGGTGTAGCTAAAAATATATTTTTAGTGGATTTTGATAAAAGTTGATGAAACGTATGATAGAAAAGTTGATAAAAATCTTCGATCCCATAAAATATGTGATTGAGATTAATTGTTGATTTTGACTTAGATTTTTATCAATTTTTTATCTACACCAATCAGGGTTGAGGATATTATACAACATCATGATTAATCGTTGATTTTGACTGAAATTTTTTATCAATTTTTTTAGCTACACCAAACAAGGTTGAGGATATTATACAACATCAGGCCGCATATTTACCGGGGATATTGTTTGTGATGCTGAATCATGCATTAAAACAAGGTTGTCCAAACCAAAAGAAATTTCAGCAAAATTCAAAAAATTACATGCCCACAGCCATACCTTTGCATAAATTTGCTGGTAATCGCGGAAAAGATATAGCCTGCAATGGAGTCTTCATGTACGTGGCCATACCAGGACTCTCTTCTCTATCAATTTCCTTTTCATCCATCCCCATGGGGGATCCCAATGGAAATGGCGCAAGAGGTGGCATACCATGGATGTAACCAAATTGATCCCCAATTGTGCACTAGGCACACAATTTAAATTATAAACCCTTATAAATGGGCAGTGAATAAGAGTGTATTACTTGTACGATCCCTTTAACTGTGGATTAAAAATGCTTTGGCTAAATTTTATTTAGCCCTTGTTTGGTAGTCATTCTTAGCCAATTTTTAGGCAAATTCTTACCGTTATACAACATGCGTGTCAGTGAGCCAACCATTGTTTTTTACTGAATTTGCCCATTCAAAATAAAATTCATTCTTCTTTAAGAAACGACAATTCGGTAAAATACACCTTGTGCAATTAGAAATTACAGCGCAGTTGGGTCCCACTCACCATTTCATATGGGTAAAAAATTTAATAAAATATGATCCCAGACAAGCGCTAAAGAAATCGAACTATAAAGTTTGGTCCTCATAGGTTAGACCATCCACCACTGTCAGTATTCTTTTATTACGACAGACCAACCTATAAATTAGACTCAAATTGATTTGGTTTCGATCTAGATCTTAACGAAATAGGTAGTTTAGGATTAGATTTAGATAAGCACTTAATAAACCGAACTATAAAGTTTGGTCTCATAGGTTAGACCATCCACCATTGTCTGTATAATTTTCTTATGACAGACCGACTTGTAAACTAGACTCGGATTGATTTGGTTTCGATCTAGAACTTAACGAAATAGGTAGCTTAGGATTGGATTCTTCGACCTTTTGACACTCTATACCATGTATGGTACAAGAGGGGAAAAACTGGACCACATTCAAGGTAGGAGAATTAGTGACTTTTCAAATTTTTTTAAAAAAAGAGTGAAAATTATTACACTAAATTTTAATTTCTCCCTAACACATAACACTGAATGAAACATTATTACACTAAATTTTAATTTCTCCCTAGTCAAAATTAGATGGCACAAATTTCAACAAAGTAGACTAAGATCAAACTATCTCAACCTACAACAAAGCGTATTTCATATTTTATTGTTTACTAATCACACTAATGCGAGAGGGAGGTATTTGGAATATCATCGAATAGCACATGTACAAAACCAACATTTGAGTCGGAAGAAGTTAATAGCCCATCATTCTCTACTCGTCTTTTTTCTTCAAATTTCTTTCAGCCTTATTCTTGGCAATTTCATTTCTCAACTTCGACATTTGAATCTTCTTAAATATGGCGACATCTGAAAGAAGCGCCATAGCCGTCTGAAGATGTAATGCGTTGTGCACATGACGGGTGCATGAGAAAGAATTATCTAATTATACTATAGGTTATTTGAAGGGACAAAAACAAAAGAAATAGGCCAAAATAAATAAAATCAGAGGTTAAAATTTATTTTTTATTTTTCAGAAAAAAAGAAAGCAAAAGTTTAAAAGATGGTAATTAAAAGTTTAAAACACAAATGATGTGATGAATTACTAGGTTAAATGATTTGGTCCATTAAAGGGTACTCTAGCTTAGATCTAAATTTTGATTTAACTTTTCAAAGTGATTTATAACCTCTTTAATGAAGGGATTAGTGATCGCAATGGGACATGGCACCCTCGCCCCGCCACTCCCTTGCCTCACCCTGCCCCGCTTAAGGCAGTGCGCAGGCTTACCCCGTTTCCAGCTCAATTAATTAATTAATTTTTTTTTTCAAAAACTTTCAATTAATTAATTAATTTTTTTGTTAATTAAAGTTTTTTATTCTTCACGGGACGGGGCACCCCCACCCAGTGACCCGAGATAGGGCGCGCTGCCTCGCCCTAACAACCCATTCGAGGCGGGGCCAATGGGGACTGGGTGGGAAGGAAAAAATTGCCATCTCTAGAAGAGATACAAAGAAAATACAAATTGTATTTTTCAACAAAAAATGTAAAATAATATATTATATTTTCCAACATAGATTGTGTTTGAACCACATTATTTTGAAAGAATATATTCTGAAATAATAAATTGATGGAGAATTATGGTTGAAAAATAAGAAAAAGTCATTAATATGATAGAAAATATTATTTTATTGAAGAAAATGTTGTTAAAAATGAATAGAATAATGAGAATGAAAATCTTAATGTATACCAAACAGGAGCTAAATTAAAAAAAATATATAAATTTACATATTTTTTAGATCCACAAGGCAAAAATGTTCCAATCAATTTACACCCAATTGAAGGATACCATTGGAGATGATCTTAGGACGCCATTGTATGCCTAAACTTTCCTGATATGTTTCTATTATTAACAAGACTAACACGATAAACGCTATAATATAACTTAAATACCAGGCAATCTAAAAGGGCAAAAACAAAAAATCAAAAATCAAAAAGCTTTTACACTAGTTAACAGCAACTGTAACAATTCCACACAAGTACTGACCTATAAATGAACGACTCAACTACGAGTTGGCCTAACTAAAATAATTAAACATGAGCTAATATTTGCTGAAAATGGTATAATACAACATAACCCCAGGATCAAATCTGGCCTTTACCATACTGGTAATCATTAGATACAACCTGATGCCACCTGCCCTAAATAGACACTATCAAAATCTCCTTTGCTATCCATTTTGCTGGACTGAATTAATCATGATGGTTCGGTTTTGTTATTCTCGGCCCATCGGTTGCTCCCGCTCATGCATGTAACGATCATCCTCATCTGTTAAAATGGAGAACAAGAATAACCAAAAACAATGTGGTCAAGAAATATTACAACCATAATGTGTCATGGGATTAGCTAATGCTTTGAGTTATACCACTATCAATTACAGACTATACCTTGGTCCATTACTTAAACTAGCAAAGCATTTTACTGTTTAAGTAAAGTCGAAAGCCAAACGAAACTCAGAGCAGTAACTGTGGCATTAACAGCACTGAATTGCTAATATTGTTCGTGTTGATTATTTGCATATAAAGATAGACAATACTCCAACAGAATAATTCATACTAATACTGATCATGATGATGCCGACAATAATAAGATCATGAAAACAACTTGCTTGCCTCAATTGGGTTTCAATACATGTATACCATTATTATTTGAAAAGGTAAGCACTTTACCACCAATAACATACATAATTCACTCTAAAGTTAACACCATAAGAAGTCATTTTACGAAATAAATTTTCTCTGTGGTTCTGTGGTTCCAAAAAGCTTTGCTATTTCTCGTATAAAATGGTCTCCCTATGTTTTCAAAAAGTTAAGCCAATGGACATGATGTCAAAATAACTACATCAAGATGGGTACTGGTTAAAATCCAACCTAGGTTTTCATACTGTACCACATCGGAGACTGAGCTGTGCTGTCTACAGATATTTTAATTTATACTCCCTTTTCCTTTTTTTCCAGAAAAGGATCAAAATCTACAAACTCCATTGTAATAAACGATGAACTAGGAAGACCAGGTTTCTCCCTTTCAAAAGTGCACGCATTATAAAAGAAAATCCAATTTTTAGCTACCATTATTGAAGGCAGGACAAACACATTTGAGCATTAAACGGCATAGTATAATGTTTACCACAACTACCAGGTTATAGAGTAAGTAATTTGCAGTCAGCCATCGAAGCAGGCATTGACAATTTGAAGTTACATCCATAAAGAGGAGACCAACAATTTTAAATATCATAGGATCATCATAAATGTACTGCAAAGTCATACCACTTTCACCATCAGATATATCTGCAAGCCTTGCAAGGGTCTCAGTAAGCGCTTGTTCATGCTCCTGTTTTGACCAAAAGGAAGAATAATAGTAAACCTACTAGTAAGTGAAGTAAATGTGAAAACACTTAAAAATTGAAGCGTTTTCTAACCTTCAGAACTTTCTTTGCCTTTTCTATCTCAGCAGGGTCCGGATGACTGGCCCCAAAAACCCTCTCCACCTGCCAATGTCCAACAGTCGGTCAACACCCACATTAAGTAGCACATCTGAGTATATAACTATATATACCTCTCAAGCAACTTTTGCCTACCTCCTTAATTAGATTATCAGTTGGAAGCAAGTGAATGATGTCAGATCCCTTCTTTCCAATGCCATTCTGCGATGGTGGAAAATCCTTCCTGGATTTTGTCAACCCCCTTCCTCTTCCTGCAGCAGGAGCATTACCTCGCCCAGTAGGTCGACTCATCCCATGGCCTGATCCACCATAACCTCCACGACGAGAAATTCCAGGGTCTTCACCTTCCCATTGTATATCCTCAGGAGAAATCTGCAGATGAGATGTAGAACAAGATCAGTATAAGACTTAAACATTGTGTTCCCTGTGTAATGGTTAACCGATCAACTAAACTTTCACCAAGGGTTACATAGGTGTACAACATGCAAGAATAAACAATAAAAGTAGATGATCCTAAAGAATAAGATCTCTTGCAGAACCAGCGTGGAGTCAAACGAGCACTGAGATTTATAAACAAAAACTTAAAAACCACAAATTTTGGATGGTTTTTTTTCCAAAATAACTCACTGGAACAGAAGTAAAATTAATGCGGGGATTGTGGATGATAAGCAGGGGTAGATACTAATTAAACATGGGAATTCTATAAGAGGAAAAAAATATTATGCCAGATATACATAAACTTTGGCCAGCTATTTTACATTATCACTTAATTTGGAATTTGATTCTCTCCCACTATGATGCACAGACACGGACACGTGTGTCCGACACGATACGTGTCGGATACGTCGACACGTGATTTTTAAAAAAAGTACAGACACTACACGTCATCGACACGTTGATTAAATTCTTAAAAATTCTTCATTTATATAGTATAAATTTAGTTTTCTACTTGTTATTAATTTATGTCGAATACGTCGACATGCAATTTTTCAAAAAGTAATAACATGAAACGTCACTAACACGTTTTGATTAAATTCTTTAAAATTCATTTATATAGTATAAATTTAGTTTTATACTTGTTATTAATTTTTCTTATTAAAATCTTTTAAACATGAGTACTTATTTGTTACTTACTTATAACTTTGAATTAACAATATATAATATTTCTAATATAAAAAGAAAAATGATTACGGTAGAGTGTCCGAGAAGTGTCGGCATCGACTCGTGTCGGACACGAACACGTTACCCTAATTGAAGTGTCTGTGCTACAGAGCTCTCCCATAATTCAAGAGCATTAATTAGTCAGAATCTTTTACTATAATTCCAAAAGTTAACCTTACATTAAATCTATTTTGACATTTTGAACCATTCCCACCTAAAACTAGTTCAGGCTAATTCGACATCTAATTTGGAATATATGCAGCAGTATGACTTAAGACCCTCTGACATACAAAGACAGATCCCAGTGGTCAATCAAAAGATTTTTTTATCAGTGAGATTTAAAATTCGAAAACTCTACCCACATCTCCAGAAAATTGTTAATAACTTTTGACTTTAGGTCTTATGTGAACAGAAGCAACATCTAATGATGCTCCTTGGCCACCATTTAAATAGTATAAGAAATGCTATCATATAAGAATAAAGCACTTGTCTGTGTGACGAATAAAAAAATTAAGTGTTCCATAACACGAGAATAAACATGCAGATACCTCAGCAAGATTGACCCATTCCCATGTTTCGCTCGTAGTACCGTAATCATAAACAAGAGCATGTCGATCCTGGGAAACAGTGCAGAGACAGGTCAAGTATTGAATAGCTCAATGTGAAGTCAACAAACCACCACAAATCAGATATACCTCAGTAGCATTATAGTCGGTTATGACAGCTTCATAGAAATTATTGTCATCAGGCCATCTGGTCCTTACTTTCCGTCCAATGAATTGATCAAATGTAGCACCTTCAGCAGGTTCATTCGGTAGCCCACCAGAAGAAATACGATTACCAAATTGACCTCTTCCAGTTGGACCAGAAGAGGGATACTGCATTTTCATTGAGGAAGAACCTGGAGGAATCTGACCCTATCAAGGAAATTATAAATGAAAATTAGAATCAAAATGTGCATAGGGGTAAACTTCGTAATAAAAATGCTTACAGATTTAGGCTTTTTCCCTTTTGCCCCCATCATGGGCCCACGCTTTGCAGAAGATGAAGATGGCTGGTTTGCTGTGGCCATTGCCTGTGGATGAAAAGAAGATGGCCCACCAAAGGATTGAGAAGGCAAAGAGGGAGCTATTTTTCGTTTCTTGCGAGAAGCTGATACAGAAGGACTGGGCACGGGATCGTTGACAGCTTGACCAGTACCATGCATGCCAGGTTGGAGCACACCTGACTGTCTCCACTCTCTGATAGCATTTCCCAATTTTTGCTCAAAAGAAATGAAATTAACACATTATGAATTCTACTAAATTGAAAGGTACCTTATTCTTCGAATAGTTTCATCTGCATTAACTCTACCAAGAAGCTCCCTGTGCTCTTCATTTGACAGTCGTAACTCTTTCCTAAGTTCAGTTATTAAACTTTCCTTCTCCTGAAGAATATACATTTCATTGAGCAGTCATTTAAACCTGATCAAACAAATATGCCAGAATTAGATTCAGGTTTTTAACGTGACAAGTACCCAAGTAATGGCATCAGCTTGTGCTTTAAAGGCTCTTAAAACTGAACTGTATGCTTCTTGCTCAAGCTGGTGAATTTTGGCTTCCATATCAGTTTCATCATGCATTCTAGGAAATGGGGCTGCACCCATGACAGCAGGCCTACCATTGCCAGCAATGCGTCCACCTCTTTGAATTCTATTTTGATGTGGTGGAGGAAGATCATCATCAGTTCCTGCAATACAAAGGTATCAGTACTGAACTGCAATACAAAGGCATCTGTACTGAAAGCAGGTAAGGAAATTGTTTTATTTGGATAAAGAAGACAGTACACACTAAAATGAAATCAAAAGGAAAGCAATCTAGAGTGCAGAAAAATAAAGTTAGACATGTCATCAAAAATTTCACAATTAGAAAGATGATGTTTAGATAATGAAGCCGGTTGAACCACTTTTAACACAACATATATATCTAAAAGCTTAGACTATTAGAGACGGCACATATATATCAATTAAATATTATCTACAACAAAGCCTTGAAAGATCAGGATCATGGGTTTACTTTTACATAACTTAAAACATCTAATAAATATATACTTTTAGTGAAAACTTGAAAGTTCTTCCGACTAAATGATTAAATTCATAGGTGATCTCTTGCCAATTAGTGCTTTAATTCATACTTCAAAATACACCTTTCTGCATACGTATAAAGCTTGTTCCTTCACATCTCCTTGTAGTGACAGTAGCACGTGATCTGATCAATACAGCTCACGATGAAGCAATTCTAGTACTACTTTTAGAAACTAACAACTAAAAAACTTAATTAAAGAATCTGGACATCTGGTTGTCTCTGTTTCTATCCTTACAAATTATAAGAAAGTGGATGTCCAAATAAATAACATATTATTCCTAACGAGCATTTAATGCTAATGGAAATACTAATCATAATCAAAGCAAATAGATTCAAGACACCTGATCGTCTAAGTTTCTCCCATTATATAGAATAGAAAGGAAGGAGATAGAGAAACAAATGACACCATAATCGGTCGGAATAGACAAATGCCTTCAGAGTCTCTTAAGCTTACACACCTTTCCAATAGCATAGCCATAAATGCAAATTTCGGGATTCTAGGCATGAGACATTATTCTATGGCCTCAAATGGTTCCAAGAAAATGTACGTAAATGAAGAGTAAGGATAGCTGATTTACTTAAGTTCATAGGTTTATAGAATTAAAGATTCCACATGCAAAGCTGTTGACATGGACATGCATTTAATTCAAGATTAATTTATCATATTTCTTTACAAAGATTGTAACAAGGTTGTATGACTCTGCCTAACTATGAATTTATCTGCCCATATATAACAATAATAATGATGATGTGTCTTATATCCCAAAAGACATATGACTTACAGGGACGGATCCAGCACCCGACGAGGGGGCGCGGCCGCCCGTGTTGGATCCGTCGGAGTCTTCAATACTACCGGGTCACTATTGCCTGTTGCAGAGATTCAGAGAAGGATGTGAAGAAGAAGAAGAAGAAGGGAGGAAGAAGACGATTACAATTTTCAGTTTGGGCCTTTTTTTTTAGTTTTGGCCCTTTTACGTTACGTGCCGGGTCACTATTGCTAAAGAAAAAGACCATTATTTTCAGGTTGGGCTTTTTTTTTTAGTTTTGGCCCTTTTGTTTTTGGGCTGAGAGAGTTGGGCCCTTTTTTAAATAGCCCAATATAAATCATATAATACTACCCATTAGGCCATTACCCGGTGGACTCCAAACCCTTCCTTCAGTTCAACTGCTTCAGACTTCGGCTTTGCACGAAGCTTCGGTAGGATGATATGACCACTACAATGCAAGTAAGCTGTCCGATCTTAACTCACTTTTAGTAATGATATGATTTCCATACGTGAATTAAGCATTTTTTGGGGAATTTGGTTTGTTTTGGTGTTGATTTGGGTTAATTTTCTGTTGGAATCCATCATGTGCTAGTTGTGGACAAATTGAAAATGTGCCTTTCGATTTTGATTTAACATTAGGTAGTTATTTGATCATATTTTGCATTTTCTGTAGTTTTTTAGTTTATTTAGTTGGCATAAGATGACTCTATGACTTGACACTTGCACTATGGAAACACATGCAAGGCCCTGGAAAAGCAACATAATTCTTTCTAATTATCATTTAGTTTATCACCAGCAGTAGCAGGAGAGAAAACTTGGCTAATGCCCAGGACGGGATATTATTTTTTAAGATATCCTTTATTAGTTCTACACACAATGGTGATATGCGTATTCGTTTAGTGTTTCCCTACCGTGACTGGGTATTGATGCCCGAGTGAACTTTAAGCCATGTGCCTATGATGTGTCTAGCATTTTTTCCCTTGCAACTAGAGCTTAAGATCCTCACTTTAAGCTTGGGTATCCTCATTTTTTTCGTTTAGCATCCTCATTTTTTTCCGTCCGTGTTTAAACTTTTGTGTTGGGTCCGTCACTGATGACATAATGCATGAGTGATTTCCTTTTTCCAAAAACAGCCAAAATATCCAGATCTGGAAAGGCGAAGGACCGGTGGCAAGATTTTGGTAAAAAGTATTACTCATACATGCATGTGACATGCATGGTTCAACATTTTAATACATTTCCATAAATGTAGAAATGTGAGAACATAACGCAAGAGTAATCACAAAAAACTAAAAGATTTTCAGTAAGATATTTTTTTTCTCAATTTTCATAAAATAATTAATACTAATTCGTATATTTTCATTTTATTGCATTACATTAAACCAATATTTTAAACCAAATGGATTGATTTATATGAAAATGCAACTTCTCCATTGCGTTTCTAAAAATTTCCAAAATTTTTCTAATAACGGAAGGGAAATGAAACTTTAAACCAGGGTACACATTCCAATATTACCATGATAACATGATCACAAATTCATAATCGATATTCCACTTCTTCCCCATAGTAAAATTGTTGATCAAGTCCATCTCACTGCTATTTTCAGATAAGAACATATTCTAACACTCTTTGACATTTCTGCTTCTGAAACAAGTGGTAGTATAAATTTAAATCTACATAAAGTTTTAAGCAACTACCAGACGGAAACTCAGAGATAGGTAATCATATACATTGAACCAAGAATTAGAGTTTTTAAGTTCTCAGATCCCTTTCTTTCTTCAAGCTGCATTAGTAAACTTTGTAATTTTCTCCCACACTTTCAGTATAACAGAGAGTAATTGATTTCTCAATAATCATCGCAGCACTTAGAAACTTGAGAAATTATACAATACAACCCATCTAATGTGCCATCTTAACCTAGACCACTATCTGATTCGTATAGTAGTGTATTGGCAACAAGTATAAATCAAACCCTCTTACGCATTCAGAATTCTACAATATAACAATGACTTTTAATACATGAAGATAGTTTTTCTAAAGCTCCCTCTCTTTTATAACAACAATAAACACTTCAAAGTTTAAACATAAAGGGGAAAAAATCAAAATTTGACAGTGCAAAGCCTAAAAAACCTAGCTAAAAATTTTCAGTAAAATCGATTCTTAAAACACAAGAAATTCAAGGAATGAAACTCCAAGACGTGATCTTTACTTTAAATAGCGACCCGAGTCGCCCCGAAAATCACATACAGCAACAATGCATATCATAACTACAAAAACCCTAATCTCAATTTACTAAATTCATCACTTTGAAACCAAAATACATATGTTATCAGGAAAAATTACTCACCACTGCTATCGTACGGCTCGTAGTCCATTGCCAGCTTTCTCGCTGCTCAAATTCACAACTTCTAGCAGCTCAAAATTCTCGAACCCCAGTAGAATTTTCTCAAGACAACTCGAAATTATGCTCTTAAAACCTAAAAACCTCAAAAACACAAAAAATAAAAAAAAAACCTGGGAAATATTCTAACTTTATAGAGTTAATTCAAAATAGACATGAAGTTTTGGGGAAGAGGCTAATCGATTGTGATTTGCGAGTGATGCAATGTCCCTAGTGTGTAGGGATAGGCGGATGTGATATATGTTTATTAACTTTGGTTAAAATAGAGGGGTTTGAATTCCGGGTTCTGATTTGTTATATCGAAGTGTGTTTGAGTTTGACTCGATGGGTTGGGGTTTGGACACGTACTAGTTTTATTCATCCGCTTCCATTTCAATCAGGAGGGCGAATAATTTCTTGTTTTCAAAATATATTCTCTCTCTCTCTCTCTTCTTTTTAATTAGTCCGAATTGAATATACGTTGTACGTTATTTTAAAATACTTTATAAGTGATGTGAAAGTAATATTTAACCCTCTATTTATCCTTTTAATATAAATATGAGAGAAATGCAAACCTTTAAAAATAAATAGTAATTATTATATATGCATATAAATAAGAAAAATGCTAGTGGTATATAATTTTTTGCCATAATGGTTCACATAAACCTCACATGAGGTGGAGCCCACAAAAATGTGGACCCCATCCCATGTGAGTGTTATGTGAACATCTATGGATAAAAATTATGTACACATAGCATCACTCATAATAGAAGAAGCGTTAGTAGAGATGGAATTGGTGGAGTATTTTTACACGTAAACTGTAAATAGCTTGAGAATCTAGCATCTTTGAG
>CAIGRB010027032.1:1263-21780 GCA_903798255.1 Fraxinus quadrangulata
GAAAAGAATAGTAAATAAAAGTGGAATTATCCATCGTCACAATTGCATGAATTGAATTGATTATCACTGGTTGAGAATTGAAACTAAGAATTGATTAGTGGAGTCGGAAATTCATTACACTCTCCCACATTTGATTTAAAATCAATTTTTATAGCATTCGTAGTTATTAGACGTAGTTAGATTCATACCAATTATCTTTTGTTACACTCGCGAATTTAAATATAAGGAATACACTAAAATTAAGTCTTATTCCGTATGAGACGATAACTCACTTATTACAATTATTACTTGTACAACAAATCTGTACGCTTGCGGGATTTTCACGTAACATAAGTGATTGGATATATACCCCAAATATGATCGCCATACTCACGAATACTAAGAAATAATTCTCAACACCATTATTACTTACCCTCGCTTCAAGGAATTCAACTTTTTGCGAAACAAACATACAATTATTGATAGCAACTGATGCCGTCGCAAATAGTAAACCCGACCAATTAACACTTAGAAAGTATGTTATTGTAACTATCTTAAATAAATATGAGTCTCATTGTGGAATGTGGATGATATATAACAATGTCATTAAGGTCCATATTGGAACCAAAAAGAATTACAACTACGCTTATAACTAAATTATTATTTAAGTTGGATCGAAATATAATACTAAATATGAAGAGGTAGACTAGAAACGACAAGTTATGTCAATGATGCCAAAAGGGGTACTAATTATTAAATGAATGGAACTGGGATATGGATGAAATATAATGAAATAGAGCCACTTTGAGGATCCCTCCAAAATGATACAGGAGACGTGGAAGGAAGACTCTACGAAGAACTTTCGGGAGTTACGAAGAAAGCTACAATCTCATATTGGTTATTATAAAATCAACCACCTGATTGAGATGTTGAAATTGTATGACACAATAATAAAGTATTTGATTACAAGTAAAAGAATAAAAGAAGACAAGAAAATATGAAAGATGAATTAAGAAATTTTATTGCACCAATAATAATAGAGAAATATACAATTGATCCTAAAATTTGGTAATCTCTTTTCTCACACATATAAAATTGTATATTCTCACACATATAAAATTGTATAGACTAGCCTAATATTTATAGGGAATATGTAGGAGATATCAAACCCTCCTAGTATAGTTGTTGATAACGTATGATGCCAAAAAATCGAATCAAAAACAAGAAGGAGAGAAAAACGTGGAAAATACGAAACAAGTTAGGTGGCACTGTAACGCCCACCTCCGGGCACCCCGATGCTACTGTCCTAGGCGTTTTGCCTGAATTTTTTTTATTCCCAAATTATTTTATCTAAAGTCTTGTTTAAATCCAATACCAATTTGCAAATCTCAATGAGCTTCCAAAATAGAACTTCAACTTGACATATGACTCCAATAGCATTACAAACGAAATTCTTCTTGACGTGTACTTCAATTAGAATTCTTCAATTATTTCAACAAAGAATTCAGGTTATACCCAAATTCTAACAATCTCAATTTTGACATGAATTCCACTGTAACGAACAAAGCTCCAAAATGTTCTCCACTTGGAGAAGAAATTCGTTTGCAAAGAATGAACTGACTCTTCAATAATAACCAAAACTGATTTCTCCAACCAAACACAAAATACTCCACCTCTTCCAATGAATCCAAACACTACTCTACAGAATTATCTCAAATGCCCAAAAACTCATAATGATTTTAAAATTCACCAAATTGAGCTGTAACACACCACAAAGCAGAATCAAATATAAATGATTTTAAAGAAGACTCATTGCTAGATTGTACATCTTTTACTACGCTGAAAGCATGCTCAACAAAATCAGCATCCACAAACTATTTTCCACTAGGTTCGTCCCTAGCAATTGAATACAATGGCACCAGAGGTGATAATGGCAAAGCGGCATTATCCATATGTCCTGAACTCTACTAAACAATATTTTTCAAATCCGACAATTTACGAGATCCTAAAAGTGTTGTACCAAACTGAATGTTCACCACGGTATTAAACATGTGCTGATTGACACTTCTAGATTCTGCACGACCATGCAAGATGTATAATTGACATTTTTTTGTCCCTCCAATACAACTTGAGCACCTTTACAAACCTTTAAAGTTTCACCTATACCAAAAAACTCATAACCCTTTGAATCAAAGATAGATAACGAGATGAGATTCTTTTTCAAATTCGGAACATGTCAAACCTGGCCAAGTGTTCTAATTGTCCCATCAATAGCTTCAATCTAATCGTACCAATTTCAGTAACCCGACAAAGTGTGTTCTCTCAATAACCGCAACACATTCGAAAACAGTTTCATATTTAGTAAACAAGTCCTTATTAGGACACATATGAAACACACACGCTGAATCCAGAATCTAATCCTCATCTGGTTTAGATTCGATGTTAGAAATAGCCAAAAGATCTCCCTAACTTACAATGTTCTCTGTGAGGTCTGATTCATCTTAAGTTTCTTATTGCTTCCCATATCGACTTGCAGCTAACCTTTCTTTATTCCACAATTTGTAGCAATCTTTCTTCAAGTGCCAATTCTTCTTGCATAAGTTACAAATCTGATTAGAACTTAGACTTTAATCTGCCACTTCCAGAACCACCATTAGCAATAAGGTCTTCTCCATCTCTGACCTCTGAAACCAGATGCTTCATCTTCTATTTTGAAAATAAAGCATCATACACCTCATCTATGGTGAGAATATCACGACTATACAAAATCATGTCTCTAAATGAAGAAAATGAAACGGGCAACGAACACAATAGGACAAGACCAAATCTTTTTCATCATACTTTACTTCCAAAGTTTTCAAATCAACGATAATCTCTTTAAATACAGCCGGTGATCTTCCAATGATCTTCCGTCTACCATTCCATGGGAGTATAAACGCTGGCTGAGATGCAATTTGTTTGTCAGACTTTTAGTCATATACAATTGCTCCAATTTCAACCATAAAGCAGTTGCTGAACCACCTTTCAAAACGTTCTGAAGAATAGTATTCGATAGATGAAGATGAAGATGAATGTGAAAAACTGTTTCTTATCCTTCCGTAATTTCTCCTCCGCGGTCAAAGTTATGGGCATCTTGTCAATTCCCAGCAACGCATCATCCAAATCCAACTGTGCGAGTATTGTACGCATCTTAACCTGCCATAGCAAAAATTCAGCATTTCGATCCAAAAGCGGAATGTCATACTTTATGAAAATCATTATGAACAAAAAACCTCGAACAAATTAAACTCTACACTCTTGTGGAACTGCTGAATTTAGGCTCTGATGCCACTTGTTATGAAACCAACTACCGAATTGAGATGTTGAAGTTATATGACACAATGATGAAGTATTTGATTACAAGCAAAAGAATAAAAAAAGACAAGAAAATATGACAGAGGAATTATGAGATTTTATTACACCAATAATAATAGAGAAATATACAATTGATCCTAAATTTTGGTAATCTCTTTTTTCACACATATAAATTTGTATAGAATAACCTAATATTTATAGGAAATATGTAGAGGACGTCCAAATCCTCATAGTAGAGTTGTTGATGAAGTAGGATGCCAAAAAATCGAGTCGAAAACGAAAAAGAAAAGAAAAACCCGAAACAGGTTAGGTGGCCGCAGCACCCATGCCCGATGCTGCGGTGCCAGGCGTTCTGCCTGTAATTTTTTTTTTGTTTCCAAATTGTTTTATCCATCCCGAACTATTTTTAAAGTCCAATACAAATTTTCAACTTTCAATGGGTTTCCAAAATAGAACTTCAACTTAACGTGCACTTTAATTAAAATTCTTTAATTACTTCAGCAAAGAATTCTGGTCACACCCAAATTCTAACATTAGTCCTAAGTTGAGAACTTATAAATTTATGTCTGTTGCTAGTATATCGCTTTCAATCCAAGCATAATCTCATTCACTTCAAACATTCAATCTAGATGTTTTCTGATGTTTTATCCTACAAATCTATTACTTGTGGCTGTTTGCTCCAAATGTATCGATGCAGTGGAAATATTGCGACATATGCTTGACACCCCAAAGTTATTTCGTTAGAATACCGAAGATATGGCATCAAATATTTGTTGATTCTCAAAAAATACCTAATAATTGGAAGAACTGAAAGACACTCAAATTTTATTTATAAGCCACCACCCTAAAATAAAATCCTAGCTTTTGCTTAAATAAAAAATCCTACAAAAAACCCTCTGTTAAAAATGAGAAAATAACCCCTATCTAGTCTTTCATTTAGACAATAAAATAAAAAGGTAAAATCAGCTATAAAATAAAAATATCAAATATTTGATTTTTATGTTTCATCTCCATCCTTCCATACGCCATCTCGTATTGCGTCACGTAAATTGGAGCACTTTTAGCTCTTCAAAAAAGCCTACCTCTGCAAAAGAATATGAGCTGAGAGTCGTAATAGTTGAATCAAGATGATTCCCAACTTATCCACCACCTGAAATTCCGTGGTCACATTTTATGCCAAATGAACTACTAATTTATGATATTGTGACGTTACTTAGAGTAGATCAAACACTTGAAATATGTGCACGTTTGTGCTATATGCGCTTGTAGCATTACTTAGAGAAGAATTTTGCTATCTGTACAGGAAATCTGTATAGATAGCCTTGCAAGTGCACACGTGGCTTGCAACTGTAGGCAGATTTTCAAATCCACGAACAGATTCATGCTGCAGGTACAGATCCCCTGTACAAGTAGCGCGCGCATCTATCATGCTGTTGGTACAAATTCTCTGCACGTAGCATTTCTCCTTGGAGAAATAAGTTATAATTTCGTGCTATTTTAAAGATAGAAATAAAATAACTCGTTCATTGTATTCTTTTACCACAACTTCCCAGTCGATCACAACCTGATTGATTTTATTATTTATTTGTATTTTACCTTTTGTTTGCGGCCAATCTATCATAATAAAGTCTCTTTCAATTTTAGAAAACATAAAAAAAATTGCAAGAATACAGTTTACAAAACCATCTTTATGTTTCAGCTATGAATTTTTATATAAACATTAATTGCAGAGAAATATAAACCTAATGACACCAAATAAACAAAAACACATACCAATTTTTTTATTTTTTCCTGCATTGTCATAATAATTTCTAGTATAGCGTTCATATTCACCGTGTAATTGGATCAAAACATTTCAAGAAAAATATGAAGGCACACACACAGATAGCTAAAACACATAAATGTAGGCACTCATGAAAGATTCATATTACTGAGTTGATTGGAACTCCATGTTCAAAATTAACATGAAATCACAAAAATCCAAAATTGAGCAATCTATTGAACAGTTGGAACCAGAAAATGATACAACAAAAAGAAAATGAAGAAAATTATTTTACAACCTATTGGAGATGAATAACCCCAAAACGGCCAATAAACTTTACATTTATCTCAAGAGGGCAAAAACTAGCATCATATTGTACAGAAACAAGCCACCCTACTTAGTTGAAGAAAACATGTAGTCTACAAAAGCTTCCAATTTGCGAAATACACACTAAGAATGTAGTTTGAACTTAACAGCTTGAACAGTACAAATCAACAAAATGGAAGCTTCGAGTCCCCGGAATAAGAATGTACTATCGTCAGAAAGCCCAAGGACAAAACTAAAATACATACTTCATAAAATGATTACTAAGAGGTTAGTATTTCTAATGTTCACTATTACCTGACACAATTCTAAGATCAAGAATCCCTCTCTTTTGCTTCTGAATCTATCTGCTCAGAGGCAGGGGGATCCAAATTCATTTTCTCGGGCATCGGGAGCATGGATTCCACTTGCTCTGTACCTTGCAAAATGGTATCTGTTGCACGCTTCACAGGTAGAGTGGAGTCCGTTTGATCAGTATTTTTCATGGTAGGATCAATTGAATCTATTGCTTGTTGGACAGAGTCCATTTGTTTAGTTACTGTTGAAACAGAAATTCTTTTATCTATTGCAGGCAGGGCAGAATTCATTTCATCTGTTGTTTCCACTGCTGTTGTATGTACAAAATTCTTCTGTTCTAAGTTTGTTTCTGTTATCTCATAATCAGATAGGAGATCCATGAACTCATTGAGCAACCTCTGAACTTTTCTGTTTGACGCCATAGCTGGAAGAATATCTTCTCGAAGCAGCTTGCGCTTTTTCATTCCCTGCCAAGACAGGACGGTCAGTTGTCAAATGATAAAAAATCATATAATAAACAAAATAAAAAAGGGCGCAACAAAAACCATGATGCAGACATGGGAAACCCAACAAAAATTGGAAGAATTTACATCACCAGAAACATAAATACTACTTTAAACACCTACAAGAATTAAGGAAGAGTACAAAAAGCCTTACAAGTACATAAGGGTCCCATGCTCCTGCCTTCACATCAGATGACGGAACTTCAGTCATCCCAATAGGAGGTCCAAGAAAGCTCTCACAAACTTCTCGTAGACGGCACTCGTCTGCCTCCCTACATTTTGATAAACATTGCAAATAATGATAATTACTGACTGATAGGAGAAAAACAATGGAAGAAGTATATCCAGTCAATTCTACAAAACTTTTGATTGTGTTACCATCATTAAGCCCTTGTTTGAGCCCCATTTTCGAAAAAATGTGTTTTGGAATAGTGCTTTTTTTTTTGAGAATGTGTGGTTAAAAAATAAGGAAAAATTTCGATTTACGCGTAAAATTACTCTATTGGAGAATGTATGGTTGAAAATGAGTTTTGAGAAAATGAGTTTCGAAAAAATGATCTCAAACAAGGGCTTAAAGTTCTGATATGTGGATAAACAGACAAAACCTAAATGGACAACCTTCTAATACTATGCATATTCAATCAAGAATACCAGAAAAAAGTATCAAACATTTGGTGATTTGCATAAAATACTGAAATTTGAAAAGGTTTGACAGAATATCACATGAATTTTAATGCTCAAAGGCTATCCCTAGATGCCTTTATTTATACAAATAAAAAATAACAAGAATTTTTGAATAAGTAACAAAAACAAAACCTTATTTTTTTTTTTATAATTTAATAAAAGGTCCATTAGACCCCATTAATGAAAGAATTTGCCAAAAATGACGAGGGCTGAAAGGTTTCGCTCAAAGTTAATGCTTGAAAAATTGGAGTCTTTCGATCAAATCCAACTCCGTTGATTAGAAAAATGGGTAGTAGTCTATGATTGGGCTAAAAGTTATTTTGGGCCTTTAGATGTTTCCCTAAACCCATTTCGTTCCACTATTTGCATATTGGATCATTATTCTCAAGGTACATAAAATTCGCTCTTGAATTTGGAGTAACTTTATCATCAAAACAATTGTGAATGTTGCCCCTACAAAATCATCAACCTTGTACTCCATAAGTTGACATTTATTTTCTACTGCTTGTACTTTAAGAAAAGTTGTAACAACAATCAATTTGCTAGATTTGGCTGGAAAAAACCCTGGACTTTGACACCAACATGAGTCTACCTAGATAATGGTACAACATCTAACACAAGTTAGGGATTCTGACTGTACGCTATCTAGAAGGGACTTTATTTATGCAAACCAAAAAGAACCATAAGGTTTTTGAGAATGACTAAAATAATAACATATGTTCTCGATACTATAATAAAAATGTTCCTTTGACCACCTAAACAATGGAAGCCGACAAAAAGTGCAAGATCCCAGAGGCTTTGCACTGAGTTTTACTAAGATGCTTGTTTTTGCTCGAAAAAGTGGATCTTTCATCCAAAACTGACTCTTTTGAACCAAAAACTGGGCTTTTTTTTTGCCCAAAGTTAGGCTAGAAGTTGTTTTCAGTCTCCAGATGATACCTAGAAGCCTTAAATCCATGCCTGTAGGTTGCATCATTTCAATTTAACATCCATATTAGATAGTTATCAAACAACCTCAAAACGTTCTAAACTTACATACCCCTTGAATTGGCAAAAACCAAATCCACAGTACCTTCTCAAACAGATATAACAATCACTCCTATCTCACCATTCATTTAATGTTATAAGTATTTTCTTTTCAAATGATCGTTGATGTACAATATATTTTGTAGGCTAAATGTAACAATCAGTTTCCCTTCTTTACTATAAACTGACTGCAATAGGGTCTCATTTGTACCTTTGAATCTATTTTCCCAGAGCTGCTGGTTTAATCATCTGATTATAATCAAATTGCAGAAATAAGTATCCTGCATTCCCCCTTAATTTTAGTGCAGTGTTTGTTCCTATTAACTTTTGATTATTGAAGAAGAAATCCATTGTGGATCAGTGAGCACCTTATATGACGACAGCCACTTCTCAGCTCTCTTCAATCTTATTTTTCATGCTCACTTAGTTGTTAAAAATCATTAGAGCACAAGTTAAAGTATATTTCAAACCACAATTTTATACACATAAATAATGATGAACATTAGTACAGTGACTCAGTCCATGCCTGCAGCCATGCAGTGATGACACGAGGAATAAAGAGCACACCAGACACAATATCCTAATTTTGGGGAATGCTCAAGGCAGTTTTGAGGATGGGTCATAAGGGCAAAAAGCATCTGGCCATTGGATCAAATAGATCCTGGCCCTTCATTTGAATTGTCTTGCATATATTTGTCTATAAATACCCTTGTATAGTTCACAGTGAATCATAGAGGTAAGTGAGGATAAACACTTGTGGAGAGAAATCTAGTTCACAGTGAATCATAGAGGTAAGTGAGGATAAACAGAGTTATAAAGGCAGATTCTCCCCAAACTTTGTTTTGTTCATGTTCTTCTATATTCTCTCCATATTTTCCTTGAGCTCAAAGTAAGGTACATTTTAACCTCAAAAATTTAAATTGCAGTCCATATTTTCCTTGAGCTCAAAGTCCAGTAACATTTACCTCAAAGGTTAAATTCGTGAGTGAAAGACTCAATGTAATCCCTGCAATGGACTAAAACTTTGAATAGTTAAGGCCACACGGTGTGAGTAGTTCGTTGGGAAAACTCTAAGCCCGTGACAGGTGGTACGAGCCCACTTGAACATTATGTTGTTGGTTGCGAGAGATTAATGGTGTGCATTTCAGCGAAAACAATTTTGGGACTGTGAAAGATGCGGCATAACCACGAGATATGCAGAAAAACGATTGGCAAGCAAGCAGAATTGCTGACGAAAACTTTGGGAATGATGGAAGCTATAGGCAAATGTAGTGCAATTGAGCCTATCTACATGTTTGTTTGTTTCGTAGAGTGAGGTGAACATTGTAGAGGAAAACACGAGGGGAAATTATTGTGAGTGCTTCGACATGTAGTATCAGACAAGGGCTGTCCATCCAAGGAACAAATGCAAAGGGCATAGGGTGAAAGTTGGTGTTGTAGATGGTATGTACAAAGGTATAACACGCAGATGTGCGAGAGGCACTGAATGGATGTCCGTCCACTAGGGGACAATGCCGCACCTGTGGAGAAATTTTCATACCCATTAGCGTGGAGGATAATGCAATGCAGAAGTTGCATGAAGATGAGACCACACAATCCGCTACGAGAGTTTTAGCGGATTAGGTGGGTCAGCTTGTCATGTGCATAACGAACTCTCCTATCCATGTGGCGTGACAAGATTGTTGCATGAAGATGAGACCACACAATCCGCTACGAGAGTTTTAGCGGATTAAGTGGGTGAGCTTGTCATGTGCATAACAAACTCTCCTATCCATGTGGCATGACAAGATTGCTAACAGTTCATTTATGGCTTAAATTACAAAAAAGTACATTGACAGCGTCATATGCAAGCATAGCTGCAAGTTTTCTACCTAGAATATTGTGTACATTTACTATGAATTATGCTTGCCAACCCGTGAGAAGGGATGGCTGTCTGGGGGCGTGTAGGCTGTCCATTTAACGTGAAGAGTTTCCATAACGGGGTTGCGGCAACACTTAAACCCTTTATTTGCTCACATTTCTATTGAATGATAAATTCATCAAAAAGCTTAAGATCGCTAGAGAATAAAGGAATGATTTATTTATTGTTTTCCACAAAAGATTGTTTTTATGTAAATTTATATCTTTAAAAACAATAATTATAAATGCACGAACACAAGCATACAGAAGGAAAGTGACGTACAATTTAGATAGCATACAAATGTGAAACATTTAAAAAGGCGTGAGCCTCATTGTAAACCTAAAAGGTAATTAAAATTCAAAACAATTTAAAGTGTGGACAAGTCATTATACAATTTAAAGACGAGATTGAGTTTTTTTTTTAAATCATTAAAGTAGGCAACAAAAATATGGACACGTCATAATACATACATATGGGCAAGGCAATTTTCCAAATAAATTCAACATGACACAACCTAAAAACATGAACTAAAGATATATTTTATTTCATAATTTAGGCCTATTAAATATTTAATAGTTCCAAGTAAAGGAAACGTGAATTAACTATTTATGATGATAAGAGGTAGCAATAATAGTGAAGTTCGCAATATGTGTATAGAAGATATATGGAAGTGCATTATTACATCATAATTATATGTAAAGTAGACACATGTTAGTGATCGACCATGAGACATATAATGCCTCCCAAGGAAGCACGAATATGGACACACTGGACACGACATGGACATGCAGATATGATTTTTCAAAAAATTACTAATACAACACAACACCACCACCTTGGACATGTTGATTAAAATTTTCAAATACTATTAATCTTTATTTTTATTTACACTTTCCACTTATACTGGGCAAGCAGATAAAATTGAACTTTCTTCTAAATCGCAGCAGAAGAAAGGAAAAGCAATCTGTAAAGATCTTTCATTTATAATTGAATTTGGGGTAAAATGATAATTTTAAAGTTCAAAAAGTGACCTACTTTTTGAAAAGGAAAAAAAGACTGATAATTGACCCCTTTCCTTCATTTCCACAATTGACGACACAATCAATAAGAGAAAAAATTGTCTTATTCTTAGAGCATTTCCAAGAGACTTTATTTTTAAAGAGCATATTTTGAAGAGCATTTATAAATTTAGAGAGTTAAAATTTTAAAATACTCTAACAACCTCTTTATATTTAACACTTAATTTTACAACTCCCAAAAAATATTTATTATTTTTATTTATCTTTTATTGTAACTAGCTTTTCTTTAAATTATTTTATTGTTTTCCTACATTGAAAATTGAAACACTTTGAATGCATTTAATTATAGAGAGTGAATTTGGAGAGCCAAACTCACTCTCTAAATTAAATGTTAATTTAAAGAGTCTCTTGGAGCATGATTTTAAATGTTGACTCTTCAAAATAGAGAGAACCTCATGTTTAAAGTCTCTTGAAAATGCTCTTAAGACAATGAAAGACAGCGAGTTAAAATAGAAAAGAGAGCTGATTTTCTGATTTTCATCAACTACGGTTTTAGGCGCACCAAAAGCCGTCACAACTGACCAACCTTGAAGCCCAACACCCAACTCCGGACACAACAATCTATGGCAACGAATATCCACAACATCAGATGAAAGAACCTATCTGATTTTGAAGATTAACTAAGCTGGTAATTTATTTTCTTTCTACAACATCCACATTCCTTTTTTTGATTATTTTGAAAGACAAAGCGTGTTGGTAACCATCTACAGTGTTGGTGACATTTCCAGAAGCTAAAAAACTGAAACATGGACATGCCACCTAGAGTTTCTAGTACATGGCAGTGACCTGTCAAGGGCGTGCTGGTGTCTGATATATGACAGACACCGACTTGCCAATGCCAGTGTGTGTCAATGCTTCCTATAGTGCCTCTAATCAGTATGAAATGTGTGGAAATTATTTCTCTCTAACTGATGTTTTGGAAACATAAGTGATACAAGTCTCAGAAATGTGCCACATTATGTCCGAGCGTCAGACACAAAAATCCATTTCTATAAGTTTCCGTGCATTGAAGTTTAAAATTGAAGCTTGGTATCAATGGAATTAACCCATTAGATTTGCGAAGAGACAAAAATATTAAAAACCCAGTACAAGGGAGAATAAACACACCTTGTTAAAAAGCGTATATAGTACAGAAGACATTGGTGATATTCACTAGAAGACTTCAAAGCTATTGCAGATGCCAATTGAGCTTCCAAATGAGCACGTGTCTGCAGTCCATCATCAGTTACTCTGCACAAGCATAAATCCAGATGTGTAAAAGATAAGGGCATTTGCAAATAAAAAATCACTTAATATGGAAGAATTAACTGTATATATTATTAACTTTACAGGACAGAATTAGGAAACCTTGCCAATCTCATGACAAATAGTCATCCCAACACAAGCTAGTGGCCAGGAATAAGGTAAAGCATATGATATTCTTGAAAGATTGTTCATAAAACCAGCTCCAAGTATTTGATATTAGGTGGATTTCAGAAAAGGGCAATAATGTAAGGTAAGATTACAATGTTTCATTCTGTCACTAAAGTTGTATCTTAGAGAAATTATTTTAAAAATTGCAGGATTCAGAATGCATATAGACCTGCTCCATCCTGGTTTCCTGGCCAGAAATTTCCTAACATCAATCTGCAAGTCAGCCAGCTCACCACCATGAGCTGAACTGAAGTTCCAAGAGCTTGAGAAATTTGACGCAGTATAACAATCATCTGCAACTCTCAGCCAACACATGAGGCTCATATCAAAGACGTAGGCATGGTGTGTAGCCAAAACCACTAGGGGAAAACCAGATTTTGATAATTTTGCAGATATGACTTTGATTGTGCCTGGAAGAACGAAAAAGAAAAGATATTCATTCATCAACCTCTGGGACAAAAAAATTGAAAGTAAAGATTAGCAATTGCACGAAGTGTTAAATATTACATAAAATTGAAAAGTCAAATACCCCTAAATTAACAGACATCACAGCTTACCAGCATCTTTAGAATTGGACTTCAAATTTGGAGTTATAAGTGAAGCCAACGAGTCATGAAGGAGACATTCCCTGTTAAAAAGATCCCATACATACAAGGACCCATTCCTTGTGACAAGCAACAACTTCCAAGATTCATCACAATCAATAAAAACTGCAGCAGATCCCATCACCATGGTCGATATAGCACGTCTCCCGCACTTTGTGTATACCTTCTCACAGACAAACATTTGAAATCAAATCAAGTAAAAATATACTTGGTTGTAGGAAGTCTATTAATTGTACAATTATCCAAAGTTTAGTGTTAAAACTACTAATCACAGATAAATCACTCTTAATGAAAATCAGTTTAAACATGGTGGTTTAATTAGGTATTAATATAGAGGTACGAATATTATATTTCCTTTTTCCCGATTCCTTCTATAGTCAGGTATACCTTGGGATTGTACCATTATATATAAGATTGATTGTCTGAATAAAGAAATTCAATTCAGCCTAAATTTTAAGTAGTTCTGTACAACTTACCAAGCACAGTAACCAGGGGCAACTTTTATCAAGTCGTCATCACAATGCTTGTTTGGAAAAACTTAAAAAGTTGCTAAAAAGTTGAGGTCAAAGTCAACAATTAATTTTTTGCCACATATACATAAGACCCGCAATAACTACCCATTTTTCAACCACTCATATTTATTGAAATCACCTTGTTAGCTCTCTCAAACAAACACTTAATGAGATATAGTGCAGATACACAACAAATATGAAACAAAATGTGGTCAAACTAACAGCAACACGCAAATAGAATACCAGAATTACTAACATTAAAGGTCAGTAAGCAGTGAATGATAAAAATAAAAGAAATTGGGAAAATAGATTATATCCAACTGAATCTGGCATACATTTTAAAGTGAGGACGGTAAAAAGCCTCAGATAGCACTTCTTGACACCAGGGGCAATAACACGTAATTTGAAGGACGATTTTCAGATTGTTTAATAAAAATAAATGTTTAGTTATGGAAACTATGAACTCGAGAGTTCAAAAAAGAGAAAGACTTATCATCAGTTGGAAAGAAAGAAACAGCATGTTTTTAGAAAATTTATTCATAATCACTATAACTAGAAACTGCTGAAATATATTAGACAAACCTGCAGGCATCCATCTTCACAGCCAACAACCCAAAAGTTGGCATTTCCAGCCAAAACAGTGACCTTTCCAGAAATCCTATCAGACCAAAGAGTTTGCGACCCTCTTGTGCAAGAAAGTTCTGTTTCTTTCATCATGAAAGTACTTCCAGGCACTACAATGTCATTTACTGCATGTTCTCTGGGACGAGCTTCCAAGTAAACTGGAATTCTATCTCCCCCTTCTTTCTGATCAATTACGCTTATTGAAAGAGTACTACTCGAAGTAACATAGCCTGTCTGTTCAACATTAGCAAGTCCTTCTTTACCAAGAGGTTCTGAAACCTTCTCAACGACAAGGCTCTCAGTAACCGTCGCTCTAGCTGTGGCATCAGATCGCTCCCTCAAATCAGCACTCCCGCTGGCTGCTTTCCTGATGGATTCTTCTCTAGCACCACCATCAGTATGTATTACCTTGTTATCAACCTTTTTGTGATCTAAAGACTTCGCGGGAAATTCAGAGGCATCACATCGAGCATCAACAGAAATTCTTTCACGTTTGGCAGGCACTCCAACTGCTTCTGGTATTATCCTTTTTCGACCATCAGGTCGCCTATACTCTTTTTGCTTCACAGGACTTGACATCTGAGAAGAAGAAGCCAATTTATTTGACCCAACACTAATAGATCCCTCAGTATTCTTCCCAACATTAGCATGAGCCTTCTTAATCTTTGTCGTAGCCTCTAAATTAGTAGAAGCTTTCAGAGATGCCTGATTGACTGGAACCAACTTTTTGCTCGGGGTTTGCTTTGCAGATGCTGCTTCAAGTAACAGCTGCACTGCACTTTCAGCCAAGTTTCCCTGCCGACCCCTTACATCACCATAACGATTTCTCTTTAACTCATCTAATTCAGCATCACTTAACCTATATCCGAGTTCGTTTACATCAAAATAAAAGGTAGAAACTGTGCCATCCAAAGAACAAGCGAACAAAGTATATCCGTCAGGGCTCCTGCATTCAGAAGATCAAGTTCACAAGTAAGAAAAAGTAAATAAAGATAAGAGGCCAGGAAGAAGCAAACTAAGCATGCATCTTGAGTGCACTCATGGGTGAAATACTACAGACTCTGAAGAGTAAACTTACCAGGATAGATCCACCACACTTTGAGAAAAGAAATGCTTGGCCACAAAGAGAGGACGGGGACTTGCAGTTGTCCACACGGTTATGGTGCGGTCCTGGCTTCCTATTGCAATAACATTATATGGCTGTAAATCTTTCCCTTCAATCTTTGAAGAACCATTACTCCACCAAACTAAGCATGCATCTTGAGTGCACTCATGGGTGAAATACTACAGACTCTGAAGAGTAAACTTACCAGGATAGATCCACCACACTTTGAGAAAAGAAATGCTTGGCCACGAAGAGAGGACGGGGACTTGCAGTTGTCCACACGGTTATGGTGCGGTCCTGGCTTCCTATTGCAATAACATTATATGGCTGTAAATCTTTCCCTTCAATCTTTGAAGAACCATTACTCCACCCAAGAGAAGCAGATTTTAAGTCCTGAGCATTGGAAGAATTCTTTCTAAACATAGAATGGTTAAACTTAGCAACAATAATAGGAGCGTTGTGTCCTAAGAAGTCAAAAGTGGCAGACCATTCCCCTCTCTCAAGAACAGGTGCAGAATGTCTTGGTTTTTGAAAACCATGAGTTGTGGTTATAAAATGACCGCAAGGTGACCATCCAAGTCGCCTGAAGAAGGTGGATCCTAGCTGGAAATACATAAAAGTCATCAACAATGTTTAAGGAAACAAAGAAAAACAATTGATAATTTAATGTAATTTCTTGACATACAGATTTTGCCCAGTGACCATCAGTTCTATGAGCAAGGCTCCAGTCACTTGTTCGCCAAACAATGACAGTCTTATCGTCTGATTGACTTGCTATGAATGAACCAATGGGATCCCATGCCACGCCTTTGACCAGACTGGAATGACCCCGAAGAATAGCTGTGCAGATGCCATTGTTCATGTCCCAAATATGAACTGTGTTATCCAAACTCCCGCTAGCCAATATTGAGTCATCCGGAGACCAATTAAGATCCACCTACTTTATGCATGGAACAAAAACAACTCCTTGGTTACAGCAACCATGGTAGGATCAATGTGTGTATTAGTATGGTAAGCGAAAACATCATAAATTTATCTAATACTATAAATAGAAAATGATATTACCACATCAGCAGTGTGCCCTCTCAATGTCATAGAAACTTTCCAATTCTCAATATCCGGTGGCTCTCCACTACCAAACTCTGTGGTTCCTGAACCAGGCTTCCTCTCATGAACAAGAATAACTTGGTCATCAGATCCCGATGCAATATATCGACCATGCTTGGCCCACCTAACACAATTAACTGACCCAAAATGATCATGCAGAGTCGCCAGAAGTTTGGGTGTTGAATTATCAGCTTGAGATTCCCTGCCAACACATTTCATGTTCCAAATGCGAACCTGCAACATAAATGAGAAATTTTTTTGTTCTATAAGAAATGAGAATTATGATAAACACTGGATTTTGGTCTTCTACGTAAGCCTCCACGCATACAATGCAGTGTTTATAAATTCATTAATATTTAGAAAAACTCCTCTAAGATATCTGCTGAGGGAACCTATTCCTGACGGGCGATGCTAAAAACCTATAAAAGTGACAGATAACAAAAACTACATCGCAGAAAATAAATTGGTTCCAAGTACAGTTCAGGCATATCTAGAATTTAAATGACATTTAAGGTTCCTGAATCTGGGTTGCATATAAGGCACAATTTCATGATTTCCGCACAAAATCCTTTAGCCTCTCATAACTGAATGTTGATTGTTCGAATTTCTTTGCAAAACAAAAAATTTGAGAGTATTAAAATGGAAGAAGAAAAAAGATACCTTGTGATCACCACCGCCAGTGGCAAACCTGAGGGCACCAGGCTGTATATCGACCGAGAAAATCTGCGTCCCTCCATGCTTTACCCAAACAGGCTTCTCTGCTTTCATCTTTCACTTTAAAGCACGGAAGAATTATTTTTCTTTTGGGAAAACAAAAGCGAGAGATAATTAATTTATTTTCACTTAAAATACACCTAAAGCCACTCAAAGTTCGTGCCTTTGGAAGCACCAAGCCAAGAAAGCAAAACCCACAAAAACCCAATTCGGTTCACCCATAAACTCGCAAAATTAAACCTCAAGAAAACTAAAAATCCGAAATTTCAAATTATTCAGGGAAAAAAAACATATAACCAAAGAGACTCCTATCCAAGAAAAATGTGTAATTTGGGTAGCTAATTTGGACAGAGAAAGGGGCAAAAGAACTATAAGTAATTGGACTACGAAAATTAAAATCAAATAAATGAAAAAATAACCCAGAAAGTAGTAAATATGGGAAAAAGTTGAATTTTATGGGTAAGTTAGAAAAACCCTAGAAATACTGTACGCGGAATTTGTGTGTGTCGAGCGGTGGGGTTGTGATTTTTTCTTGTTTTTGTTTTAGTACTAAATAGAGATTTTTAGCTTATAATGCATTTTTAAGTAGAGATTTGTAGCTTATAATGCATTTTTTGGGGTGGGTCCCCCCCAACGGTCAAATATACGGCAAGTTTGAGACTGAAGAAAGGACCAATTAAAGAATAGGATCGATTTAAACATTCCAGCGATTGAACTATTAAGAAAGATTGTAAAGTTTATCCTCAATCTGTTAACATAGTAGCAAGTTGGTCCTTACCTAGCAAAAGGTGGCAAGTTTCCTCAACTCGTGAAAGGTAGTAACCTAGTCCTCAACTTATCATAGGTAGCAATTAGTCCTCAACTTATGAAAGATAGCAAGTTCTTCCTAAACCTTTCAAACTGGGTGCACAACAAGTCCTCGTGGACGATTTCCATCCAATTTTATGTTAAAATGAACAAATATTAGATGACAAGATAAGTTTAGTGATAGAGACAGTACACTGTAATTAAAATCATTAACGACTAAAAAACTTCTCACCACATTTTTAAGTTGGCCCTTAAATATAAGATTTCATGTTGAAGTTGAAATAAAAACACAAAAAACCTAGTTTGGTTTTTTATCAATCTAATATTGCAAGCATATGATATTGATACGACTTCCTATTTGTTAAAGAGAAAGTTTCAAAGCCTCTGTTTTATATTGTGTACAAACCAAAAGATGGCCATATGAGGATTTATGGATGAGCTCGAGGTCACTTGACTACCCCGAAGAAGAAAAAAAAATAATAAGTACTTACTAATGTACCTTTTAATTTATAAAAGTGAAAATTATATCCACACATGATTTTTAACTTTTCAATTCAAAAATTAAGTTTAAAAAAAATTCTTAAAAAATCAGGTAAAAAATCCAAATTTTAAATATTATTAATAATATTATAAAATTAAATTAATCTGCATACCCACTCCAATCCCAATCAAAACCATTGACGACTAAAAAATTTCTCACCATATTTTTCGTCAGTAGGTGGTGGCCTTGCAAGTTGGCCCTTAAATATAAGATTTTATATTGAAGTTGAAGAAAAAACACCAAAAACCTAGTATGGTTTTTTTCATCAAACAGATATTGCAAGCATACGATATTGATATGACTTCCTATTTGTTAAAGAGAGAGTTTCAAAGCCTATGGGTGGTTTGATGAAGTTTGTTGGTGGTTTTCTGATTGGATCTGTTGTAGGTAGTTTGAGTTGTAGGTGGTTTTCTAATCAGATCTGCTACTTAGCCGGAATTTTGGGATAATTTTTTATAGGGGTTGTTTGTGTTTTACAAATGGTAGTGGTAGTGCAAGCAGTGATGGTGTGATATCGATAGTACTAGTAGTGTCGATGGTTTTGGTGGTGGTCACAAATGGTGGTAGTACAGGTGGTGGTAGTGATGGGGTGAGATTTTGAGTGATTGAGACCAATAAATTGAATTAATCTATAACCAATAAGTAATATATGGCCTAACAATTGTGAGACTTTGACTAAATTTGTAATCGCGACTCAATTTTTGTTAAATTGTGATCAATTCATTTGATTATTTGTGATCGAGAAATAACTTTTGATCAATTAATTTAATAATTTGTGACTGTGAAATAAGTTGTAACATTTAAATTTTGTGATTAATAAATAATACATGACACATTAATTTGATAATTTGTGATTGATAAATAAATTATGATTTATAAAATTTGTGATTTGCGTATGAGAAATAATGTATTACCAATTAATTTGATTATTTGTTATTAATAAAAAAGTCGTGACTTATAAAATTTGTGATTTGTGACTGTGATTTTTTCTTATTATGGGGTTGTTTGAGTCCTTTTTAAAAAAATCATTTTTTTCAAAATTCATTTTCAATTACACATTCTACAATAAAATAATATTACATGTAAATAACCAAAAATCTTAATTTTTAACTATACATTTTTCAAAAATCATTATTCAAAAATGCATTTTTTTCCTCTCAAAATGGGACTCAAACAAAGACTGTGACTAGTAAGTTACTGTGAGAATATATTGTATAGTATTGTGACCTTAATATATTTAATCAATAAAATATTTATAATTAATTAAATTCAATTATGACCTGATTTTTAAAATATTTTTGTTAATTTTGAAATTGTATCTTCTAGTTACCTTAAATATATATTGTTCCCATGATTTCGAGCAAATAAAAATACTATAATAATCAAATCGCAAAGTAAAATATGTTCGTCCTTTCAAACTTCCATATTGGAATAATAAACCTGCTTTAATAATTGGTTAAAACACAAACCTTTTCTAAACCAATTTCCAACTACTATATGGACTGGTTATTGAATACCGACGATAGCCCATTTGTAATAACAATTACTATTCCGTGCCTGCCTTTAGCTGTGTCCTTCAATTGTAAGGCGATAGGGATAGATGTGAAGTCAAGATTATCCAACTGCCAACTGGTTACTCAATGAGGATATAGGTTTTGCTAGAGTGGCAGGGCCTTGTCAAGGCGCCCCCTATTGACTGGGCTCTTGCGGGGGTGCCACTGTCCGTCCAGGGTAGCAAAACCCAGTTATATTTAGACCTTGTTTGGTACGAATTAAAATTATATTTTAATCTGAATCAAAGTCAAATAATCAATATTAACCACATCTTTCATGAGTTCCACAATTTTTTAACCACACATTTCAAAAATTTCTATTACTAAAAATTTAATTTTAATAGCCACCAAACACACTCTTAGAGTGATGTTGGTTGTTCAAGGCCACATTGGCCATGTACTACTAGTGGAGCCACTTGGCGCCCCCTATAGGTGGGGGACAACCAACATTATGCCTATATTTTGAAGGTATTTGGTAGGAATTAAAATTAGATTTTTAGTAGATTATGATAAAAAAATTTCAAATGTGATTGAAAAATTGTGTGACCCATAAAATATGTGATTAATATTTATTATTTGACTTTTACTTAAATTAAAATATAATTTTAATTTATACCAAACAAGCTCT
>CAIGRB010027037.1:0-26450 GCA_903798255.1 Fraxinus quadrangulata
TATCAAAGTTGACATTTTAAGATGTCTAAATATGATATTGCACACCAATGCTCCCTAATAAATTAAAGTAGGCACACACTAGCACCTTAATGCAAACACACGCAACATAACACCGTAGGCACACGTTAGCACCTCAATGCCACAACATAGGCACGCAAATGCACCCCAGTGAAACAATGCAAGTTTGCTAATGCACTCGGTGCAGCCAAAACGCTGGTACGGCAAAAGAATGCACCTCGACATATGTTGACATAGGCACATAAATGCACCTCGATGCAAAAAGACGCAACCAAAGGAGGCAATATAGCCCAAGGCAAAAACAAAGCACAAGTAGGAAGCCCAAGGCTAAAATGTTGGCACCCCAATGCAGCAACATAGGCACACAGAAGCATCCAAATGCAACAAAGTAGGCACACGATTGCAGCTATTAGTCGTGGACGAGGACAACGTTGATTTACTCCTTAAGGTACAATGTAAAACATTACTTGAGAAGCCAACATGTTTGGAGTAAATCCCAAGCTACCAATGATTATGGTGATCAAAGGAACGACACTTTGACATCCGAAAGTTTACAATTCGCACAAACGATTCCTCATTTGCATAGCAACGAATAAGCCTAAGTCACAAATACGACCATCGTATAAAACTTTCCTATGAGAAGCAAAAGGTAAATAGGAAGACAAATGGAGTCCTTTTGTCTTACTAAAACACTCGTAGGTGAGACCTCATACACTATAGGCATCATAGAAAAGGTCGGCAATTGGAAGCAGTCATCCTAAGCTTAATCCAAGGTTATCGCAATCCTTAAAAGGGTCAACATAGATTTAACAAAAAGTCAAAGAAGCCACGAGATAGAAATTCCATAATACTAACACATGATAGTGATGTACTTAAAACAAAAAGGATTTAAAGTGGAAAATTTCTAACATGGCACAACTCTTTGAAAAACGTGTCGTAGCTTATATGCCATGGGAAGGTTACAATTCAAAAAATGCAATACTCATTAGTGAGCGTTTGGTATATGAAATTGACATGTTATTTATCTATCAACGACCCTACTATTGTTACAGTGGGCTTTCAAGAGACAGATGCACTACTAAATTTGGAGAGGGCTTTCCACCGTACTGCGTTTGATAGCCCCATTAGATGATCGCCACNTGACCCACTTGATCTAAAAACTCTATAACCAATATGGTATTAGAGCCATAATACTCAATTGAGCGATCCACTTGTATAAAGCTAAGAATGCTATCGATTTCAAGATTGAGATTCTCAAACGAGTAAACATCTTGGGTGAGCCAATTAAAGGATAAATCTCCCATTGATTAAATGTAAAAAGTATTAACTAAAAGAAATTTACTACTCGTATCAAAGTTGACATTTTAAGATGTCTAAATATGATATTGCACACCAATGCTCCCTAATAAATTAAAGTAGGCACACACTAGCACCTTAATGCAAACACACGCAACATAACACCGTAGGCACACGTTAGCACCTCAATGCCACAACATAGGCACGCAAATGCACCCCAGTGAAACAATGCAAGTTTGCTAATGCACTCGGTGCAGCCAAAACGCTGGTACGGCAAAAGAATGCACCTCGACATATGTTGACATAGGCACATAAATGCACCTCGATGCAAAAAGACGCAACCAAAGGAGGCAATATAGCCCAAGGCAAAAACAAAGCACAAGTAGGAAGCCCAAGGCTAAAATGTTGGCACCCCAATGCAGCAACATAGGCACACAGAAGCATCCAAATGCAACAAAGTAGGCACACGATTGCAGCTATTAGTCGTGGACGAGGACAACGTTGATTTACTCCTTAAGGTACAATGTAAAACATTACTTGAGAAGCCAACATGTTTGGAGTAAATCCCAAGCTACCAATGATTATGGTGATCAAAGGAACGACACTTTGACATCCGAAAGTTTACAATTCGCACAAACGATTCCTCATTTGCATAGCAACGAATAAGCCTAAGTCACAAATACGACCATCGTATAAAACTTTCCTATGAGAAGCAAAAGGTAAATAGGAAGACAAATGGAGTCCTTTTGTCTTACTAAAACACTCGTAGGTGAGACCTCATACACTATAGGCATCATAGAAAAGGTCGGCAATTGGAAGCAGTCATCCTAAGCTTAATCCAAGGTTATCGCAATCCTTAAAAGGGTCAACATAGATTTAACAAAAAGTCAAAGAAGCCACGAGATAGAAATTCCATAATACTAACACATGATAGTGATGTACTTAAAACAAAAAGGATTTAAAGTGGAAAATTTCTAACATGGCACAACTCTTTGAAAAACGTGTCGTAGCTTATATGCCATGGGAAGGTTACAATTCAAAAAATGCAATACTCATTAGTGAGCGTTTGGTATATGAAATTGACATGTTATTTATCTATCAACGACCCTACTATTGTTACAGTGGGCTTTCAAGAGACAGATGCACTACTAAATTTGGAGAGGGCTTTCCACCGTACTGCGTTTGATAGCCCCATTAGATGATCGCCACATGAGGATAAGCAATAGAGAAAACTAAAAGAATTAACACGTTTCATTGGAAAGCTCGAGTATCAAGGTCACGTTGTCCTTTAATGATACATACACACCCATGACCTAGGCAGATTACCCTCTACCAAGGATTGTTGGAGGTGTATATAATTGTTTTTAAAGTCTAAATTTAATCCAACACCAATCATCTAATCTAGAACGGTCACGACCTCGAGTCACAACAACCTTGTGTTATCTAGATGTTTTCTAGATTATGGTCTCTGGACCCGGAAATAGCCACAAGTTTTGATAGCACGATCAACGAATCTATAAGGTTGACATTGCTACAAGTTCGGTAGGATACACCTAACCATGGAAATTGCTCGTAGGGATCTATCAATTCCACAAGATGAGAAACAAAATTGCATAAAGATACCAATATGTGTAATTAGCCCATCATTTAGCTCCTTCAATATCCTATTGGGTAAAAAATCTCAATGGCCAGTACACTTCATTGTTCCCTAAAGAGTCACAAAAAAATTTGTAGTATACTTTCAAATTTATTTCCTAACATCAATTTCATTGTAAAATATGCTTTTCAAGCAACATAAATTTCACCCCTTCATTCTTTCGTGAAGAGGAATGACTTCACATTCATCAAATGTGTTAAATTAGCCCCCAGACCTCTACCTTTAGCCATGAAAAGGTTACCAATAATCTGAAATTGGAGCCGAAATGGGATTCAATAATCTCAAAATATATTTTGTACATTTTTTGGCCTTTGTCAACTAAATTCAATTCCAACACAAGTTTGTGAACAAATGCAAATCTCCAACAGTTTCGTTACACTTGCATCTTGGTTGACTGTTTTGTTGACATTTCATGATGTAACACACAATTTTGCCATTAATTTGAACAATACTTAAAATAATCAATGATCTCGATTTTTACACATCATGAAATGTCAACCAAGATTAACAAATGTAATGTACAAGTAGTTTAATTCAATCTCCAATCAGTTTTTAATACGAATCTAAACAGGTTTTCTTTTTGAAAATTAGGATTTTCAACAAGTAATTCTAGGTGAAATGGAAAATCTCAAAACTTCTAAGCATATTATGCGTACATAAATGTATAAGCATACATATTTTGAAGTATGGCTATACTTTTGGTGTAAAGACATCGTATTATATTGCATAATTTAATGTGATTAACATCACGAATTAAAGCATTCTAACCATGATTTTTTTTTTTTTGTTAAATGACCAAGTTCTGGGGATCATAAGAAGTTGTTTGATTCCAATCATTTTATTGTGTCACACATGAACGTAAATTTATCATCAACAAAAACAACAAAGAGCCCATAAACTCTCATTCTCTTTTGGGCACCTCATATATCCGTAGAACTTTTGGTAACTAGGGTACAAATAGAATTATTCTTATTCTTTTGCTTAACCCACACTCTAATGTATTTGAAGTAAGCAATTGTACTTCGTTATTTTTTTTATTTTTTGTTCATTCGTGTTTTAAGACGTGTCCCACAGTTGAGATACATAAAAGTAAGCTCACATTTGATTCTCATTCTTTTTAAACTCCTTTTTCTACATAATCATTTTCAGTCACACATTCACATAATAAAATATTCTGAACGTAAACCCAAAACTTTTTTACTACTTTTTAACTACATTCTCCTAAAATACCATTCAAAGCCCCTGTTTGGTGCACATTTTGTGGCCAAGAATGCATTTTTTTTTTGTGATGGGGAATATGTTGTTGAAAAAGAAAGAAAAGTTATTAATGTGATAGAAAATATTATTTTATTGAAGAACTGTTGAAAATAAGTAGAAGAATGAAAATAAAAAAATTAATGTGGCTCAATATGGGCTTAAAAAAAAAAATGGCCGCCAAACAGGGGCGAAGTGATTTTATTTCACGTTTTAAAATTTCAAATTTAAACATGATCAAAGAACATGCAAACAAAAAAAAGCCCTAAAACCCACAAAATTATCTGCTTCTCCCCTAGACGATATCTATAACTGCAATTACCCTAGTCTAATAAAAAAATGGTTCAAGGCAGCTGTTACAAAAATTCATATAGTTACATAAAAGCAGCAATCAACAAAAATAAATAGTAATAATAGACTACTTCCAACCTGCTGGATTCGTACTGAACGTCAAAGGGTCTGACAATTTGAGGATTTGTGTCCTAGTTTATGCTCAACATTTTCCACACTTCCATTTGAGCTAGGGTCTGTCCAAAATAATCTCTCCTTTTTACTTGTAATTATGCTCGAGAACCAATGCTTATTGCTGTCGTCATGGCCATACATTTTGGCAGTATTCCAATTTACGTCACTTGTGACGCATTTTCAATACTAAAAATCCGCATATTTTAAATAACCCGACGTACAAGCTCTACTAATATCTCCACACAGTAAAAATTTGGACGTGTTAATCCACTAAAAATTTATTTCCTTGGTATTGAGAATGAAATGGCATTTTTGCGAGCTTAAGATTACGCTGGGGTGCCGTATCAGAGAAATCAAATGGCTTGCCATCTCTCAGTAAGTAAGAAAGACAAGATTTTACTTAAAAAACTTGAAGCCTCAACGCAGCCCGATTCATTTAATAAGTGCCATTATGCCAATTGTTACTTGGCCAATCCAGTCAAGTGCTAACAACTGTTTGGGTTCGGCTTCCAACCTAAATGTAGGCTCGATTCCAATGGCGAGTACCCCCGATAATTACTTGGCCAATCCAAGTTAGTTGCCTAACACCTGTTTGAAGCGAGGTTTCCGTTCTTGTTATGGGCTTCTTTGGAATTTTCAAAATTTTGATTGATATTCGAAACAAGATTAAAAAATTTATCTGGGTTTACTATGTGATTAGGATCTATCACCAAAGATGATAGGTGTATACCTGGGGCAAGGTGGTGGTATATAAAGTAGTAGAAGACACATACCAGAATGCCTCGAAAAACATCGGCTTAGCGTTTGGCATATTTACACACTAGTTTGCCTCTTCCTCCGCAATCTGAAGTGAGAGAAAAAGAAATAGTTGGAATTTGCATCTTTTAAATTTAATACTCAAAAGACCACAACACTACATGAGATAACAAAAAATTGTGGCTCCATCCCTTTTTTTCCATTAATAATAAGACTACAATCAATGATCCATATATATAATATATATGTGCCAATGTATCTTCATATCTCCGAGTGATTCATTAAATAAAATCGGCAACTATAGTCAAAAACCATGTAAAGTAAGTATTTGCAGTGGAACCAATGTTAGATCCAAAACACTGGATGACAAGGGGATGGCCAAAATTCATGCAAACCGTTCAACAAAAGTCCATAGCACAGAAAATGCCAAGCCGTTTTTCGCTTTTGTATGATCACATTTGCATGATAACTGCTAGGTGTAAATCCACAGTTTTGACACCTGGGGTGATGAACCAACAACTACATCATCCAGTGTGTGAAATACAAGAGATCAATGCCACGTCAAAACATACATACGTATACACATGCATATATATGATGTCACAATAATCAACAAAAAGGACCCCACAACATTGATTTCCAGCTTATAGTTTCAAGTATATATTGTTGCTTGTCACATTAATCTTTTACATTCTCGTACTATACAGTATCTTACTGTCCACCAGAATGATAACAAAGCACGAGTTTTATAATTTATCTAATATTTGAAATTCAACGGTATTTTGTACATAAGATTGAATTCTGAAAACCGTCCCAAAAGCAAAGATGAAAACAGCCGATTTCAGTTCTTAAGAGGAGAGACTCATCTGCGACTTAGATATATCTACAAAATTATGCCCATGGGCTGGATCAATATTCAACATCCTCGACTAGTGACATGGGACAAAATTCCCATAGTGGAAATATCACATCATGTCACCCTGCATGGGAAAAAATACCATTGGATCAATATTTTCAAGTGTTGATACAGGACGAAACCATTTAATAAAAACACCTCACATTTAAGTCATCCTACACAAGCTTATGTAAGGTGTCACAAGGTCAACCTTCAAGGTTTAAGCCTAGGTATGACTAGGCAAACCTTAGACATAATAAGGCGTTTTCCTATTTTTAGTATTATTATAAGTAGTCTAACCATTAAACAAATACAATAATGCATGCCTTGAAGGTTAAAATATATGCAAGTCTATCACTCTAATGCATGCAATTAAAATAAGTTAGCAAATAATAAAGTCTCATAATCATGAAGACTACAATTACTTAATAATTCCAACGATTAGACAATTTAGATAGATAGTCTAAGTCTCTATCAGACTCCAATTCATTCTCTTCATCTACTCTACTTTTTTTCTATTTTTTAACTTTCCCTCCTATTGAATTGGTTTACTTAACCTTAAAATAAAAAATGAGCATGCCCTTTTGCACCTACACATTAGGTGGTCATAATAAGGTTGGCGGCCTTTTTCCACTCGATCACCATATGATGGGTTTTTTCCTTGTGCCTATGACCAACCTTTTCTCATCACCTATAAGATAATGTGAGCAGGATCAAGAACTGATCCATGCCAAATATCAACCACTATCTCATCAAGTTAATACCTAAAGCATTTTAAGTAAAAATTCTATTCAATTTCTATTATTTAAATTAAAAAAAAAAATTGATGCTCGTGTCTAAACCCCAACGATTAATACGATTTCGTCAAACAATTGTGATTGAAGCGTAGATAAATACTTCACGAGACAGTTTCATCTCTCTGACGCTCTCAAGCCCCATCCACATTATTTTTGTGTGTTCTCAGTATTCGACCTACAGCCAATGCTTAGAAATAACCTTGTATAGTGGAAGGCAAATTCTTAGCAAGTTTACACGAGAAGTAACGTGGTCAATATACCTTGATCTTATATTGGTAAATTGAGAGGATATATTTAAATTGTGTAGCTCAAAATTTCAATACAAACACACAGGAACATAGATTAGTCTTTTTCAATTGAAACATAACTTCAGGCTTTCTTTTTCCTTTTCCAAATGTGGATTTTGTGATTTAATAAAGCCAGTTGGAACCAAGTAAAGGTAGAATCTATGTTGCTCGGACCATCCACTTTAGAGGAAGTACTAGTGGTGGGAACACACGAGAAGGGGTATGCGATCCTTTGTATCTTTTTTGTTATTTTGGTATTGTATTCAAAATAATTTCTAATTTGCATTTCACATTTCTAGTCTTGAAATGAATTTCAAATGAATTATCACAATATGCAATTCAATTGGGTATATATATATATATATATCTTGAAAAATGCATCTAAAATAAAATAATTTAAATAGTAACTTTAAGTTTATAAGACATATCCACGTATCCATGTCTAAATCTTGGATCATTTTTGGCCGTATTCCCAAACCAAGAATTTGGAAGGGAAAAAAGGATCTAGACTCCTAGAGTGTACCCATATAGAACACCCAAAATATATCCAAGTCCAAGCAACGTAGGGTATAATATTTTTATTATAACGTGAATCGAGTCAAATGACTCACTCCTACTTCTCTAAATTGTTAAGCTCATTTTAATGAGACCTAATCTGGTTAAGTGAAATTCAAGAAATGAAAGCTTATACTGCCTTCTTTCATAGCTATGCTTCCCAACAAACTCCTTTTCCTATGCACAGTAAGAAGTGGAATCCAATAAATGAAAGCTTATACTGCCTTCTTTCATAGCTTTTTCTCATGGATTGAAATTATCTGACAAGGAATTTCGCCAGGGCAATACAATTTTTACATAAGGACCATCCTATCCAACTTGAGATAATCAGAGACTAGAACTATGACTTCCACCACCATCAAGGAAGACACTCTTCATGTTCCTGAATTTTCTGTGTTGAATAAATTGTTAATCCCTTCCTCTACAAAGAAACCTTTCTTCCAATCCTTGTCTAGTAATTGACAGGATATTTATACCTTGAGTGGCTCAATAAAGGCCAAAATCTTGATCAAGAGTTAACCACAAACTCTCCGGCTTCGAGTCTCAAAAAAAAAAATAGTATTTCTTGTTTTTTGCGACTGATCAATATGATAACTTCCGACTTTCTTTTCTTTTTCCTAGGGTCGTGTTGATTAAGCCAAACTGGGGTTAAGTATGACATATTATTCTTTATTATGATTCCTTGTGAATCACTGAATGACCTGATCCTACCTTGGTAAATTAAAAAGCTTGTTTCAATGGGAACTAATCTGGTCAATATAACCTGATCCTAGTTTGGTATATTGAGAGGATATTTAAATTTTGTGTAGCTTAATTCAAAAGACAAAATGGATCAAGAGTATATCACAGGAGCATTGGTTTCAACAAAATCATACTTGCTTGTCTTTTCAATTGATCAATAAGACAACTCGAGAATTTCTTTTCCTTCTCCAAGTGCAGATTTTATGATTTGAGTAAGCCATACTAGGATTAATTAAGATATAATATTCATCATTATGACTCCTCGTGAATCCAGATGAATGACCTGATCAACTTTGATAAATTAATAAGCGAATTTCGATGAGAACTAATATGATCAGTATAACCTGACCCTATTTTGGTAGATTGAGAGGATATTTAAATTTTGTGTAGCGTAATTCATTCAAAATCTGGATCAAGTACACACCACAGGTGTGTTGGTTTCAACAATATCATATTTTCTTGTCTTCTAAATTAACCAATAAGATAACTTGAGACTTTCATTTCCTTCAACAAGAGTGGATTTTATTATTTGATTAAGCCTTGCTAGGGTTACCTAAGATTTAGTAGTTTTTTATTGTAATTCTATCACAAGCGGAAGTTTTTCATTTCACCTTAAGAATTTCATCTAATGCACAAAGGATAACAAAAATGGTATAAAGCCATTTTGAAAAGTCCGAGTCAATTAAATAAACAATTGCTGTTAATTAAAGGTGCATGCATAGTAGAAATTTTGATAATTTAGGTAAGACTAACAGGGAAATTTGCTGCTTCAACTGAGTGATGAAGAATATAAAAGTGATAACTGTCCGCGGAAATTTGCTGCAAGTTGAAAAACCTTCAGACAACTTTATGCCACCGGAAGTGGAACATCAGAGTTCCAAAATTGTAATGTTTCGATGTCAACCTACAGGAAACAGAGAACTTTATTAAAGCAAAACCTATGGGTTGGAGGAAGGGAAGTATTTATCGAACCGCCAAGCAGCAATGATAAAAAGATTCCATTATAGGCCAGGAGAAACCTTCAAAAATAATAAAAGGGACAGAACAGAGAAAACAATAGTAGAAAACATAAAGAAACAATTAGCTCATATTAGTTTATTGCAACAGCATTAACGTTATATTCCAACTTTGGTTCAATCTTACTTTCTAACCTTTTGCATTACTAGAGCATTAATCTAGGGAAAAATGACGGGGAGACAATAAAAAGCCAATGAGGAAGTACCTGGGAAAGAGCTTCTTTTCAGAGGCACCTCTAGTTGAAAATCTGCAGTTACAAGAAACTTATGGATACAAGGAAATAAAAGAAAACAGAAAGTTTTTCTATTGATAATAAAAGGTAGATTTGTAGAACTTACCAGAAGACGCAATCATTTGGCTTCTCAGTTCAATGACCCGCGACACCTAAAAGAGAAAGTTGGCAAGGAGTCATTTTATTTTCGTTCTTCCAGAGAGGAGGGATTGAGGGGAGAATTTTCAAGGACTGTGCCATATAATGGATGAAAACTTCTCACTAGAGAGCATAATCTTGAAATATTCAGCCAAATTGACATGCAGATCTAGGACAACTTTTCAGAGGATGAAAATTATATCATGGTTCTTCTGTTTTCAGTTCATCTCAACAATAAATTTGTGGCACCTAATACTACATTCATTTAGAGCAAATGTCACTGTACTTATCATTTTTTATTTAACAAGGATTTCTAACAAAAAGATAATCTTGGTAACATGACAAAAAAAAAAGACAATATTTTTTTTGTCTGAATAGAACTATGTAGTTTGGCAAGGGCAAACAAATGATTTCACACATTCCTGCACTTCTCACACAAAGCAACTAAAGTGCAGGCGGCCCATGGTATTCAAAAACCTCGAAATAGAACCCCTTAACTTTATTGGAAACACAGGTTTCGTCTGGGAGATTACACCATTTTTCTAAATATACTTCAATGCATTTTTTTCTAAAGTAATTGTTAGAAAATGGTAGATAATACAAAAAAAAAGGTCAAGGAGTGAAAAGTTCACATAATGCCAAAGTTCCAGCGAAACTTCTGGATTATCTTCAGTGCCAAATTCATCAAGTAAATTTTCATTATTTGGAAGATAGGGCTACTGGAAATGCTATCTAACACCAAAGTAATAACTGCAATTCATAGTACCTCTTAGAACCACAGTTGCAAGGTATCTTTTTCTCCTCCAATGGAAACTTGTAATTGTAAGTGATTTCTTCACCAGCAGCAATATGCCGCTTCGCATATATGAAAATTTTTTTCTGACCATCGACAGTTATGACCTTGGTATAGCAATTCGGCTGCATTGAAATTAACACCATCAATCTCATTTGAAAATGACAAGCCATGCAGAAAGTGCTCCAAGACAGTCATAACACTGCTGTGATTACCTCACAAGAATGGTTTATGAATCTAGCAATCCCTCCGCGCTTCGTGGCATCAACCTGCAGCATTACATTATTTCTCATTTTCTCTTTTTCAATTATATTATTTTGCTACTAACAGATACCATTGTTAAATCATCTGACACTTGTTATACATCTCAAAACTCAAAAGTAGAACATAAAAACAAGCATAGGAACAATCTAAATAAAATGGAAATTTTGCCAACTCTATCAAAAGGTCAAATTAGAGAATGGAGGAAGAATTTGAAATTTAAAGATTTTAAGTTTCATGAACCTCAGATGAATTAAAATAGAATCAGTTTAGTCATAGGCTCATGGCAATGATAATGATAATATTTGACTAATAGTCAATGATCATGTGATCGTGAAGAGTCATCTATTTAGGTATTTAGGATCAATGGTTTAATAAGTAACTTAAATGTAAGGATTTGAGAAATTGCATAGAAAAAGAAGTGCTAAAGGGTTTGGGCAATCAGAGAAAACCCCGTGAGTTAAAGGACAAGTTCTAGAGAACGGTTATTAGGCTAATTGTATTTTACAGTGATAAGTTTACATTCATCACAAAATGTCCATAAAATAAACATGCCAGAAATGAATAAGTGAAGATCTAGCTGTATAAAATGTATAAATAAGAACATGTAGAATGGTAAGTGGTGGCACCAATCTAAAATGAACTAAAAGAAAAACCAGTTAGATGATTGGAGCATATCTTGGTTAGATCTAAAAATGTCTCCCCTCATAAAAGTTGTGCAACTCCAGTAGAACATGTTAGAAAACAGAAAAACGTATTACAATTAGCATCGCTTGATGGGAATACAAATGATTTGCTCTCATTAGACCTTGTAGTTTTAGATCAAGCTAGAGTGGAAAAAAGGATTTGTGTAAATGAGTCCAATTTTATTTGAAATAAAGATTAGCTTCTTGTTATTTTTAATATTAATTTCCTTATTTGAGAGGGAGGTGCGAGGGGATTAGGGGGGCTCGTTTTCAAGATGATTAGCAGTGAGGCACAGATGCAAGATAGTGGTACTAGTAAGAGGTTGGAATTCTGCTGATGATATCATTCAAGTTCTGCTTACAAAAACCTCCCTCAAATAAGACCCACAACTAAATCCTAACAACTTATTATTCCGTTCACAAGTAATCCAAACAGAAGGAAGAAAATCTTTTGCTGGGTTTACTTACCACATAACCATCATCCAGTCTAAAAAGATAACTGCTCCCAATTCCCATCTTTTCATACTGACGCTCGCGGATATCAGATATCTATAGATTGAAACAACTACCAGAAATAAGTACTGATACAAAACAATAGAATGGATTACAACGTACCAATTTCCAACAGAATTACGTTATTGGCATATTGAAAATTTCTTTTTAGTGTGTCCAAGTAAGACGTATTTACAAGGTTTTTCAACATTTTTTATACCTAGGTACCCTTCTGAAGTGGGCGATAACTTGTGATCTAGATGGGAATGTGAGTTTCAGAAATTTCCATGTCTAAACGACAGAAACAAAACATAGAATAATGTTTATCAGGAGAACTAGTAATGTGCTTTTTAGAGTATGTAATAAGCAACACCCAAAATAAGTGTAATAAAAGAGAAGCTAGATGAGGAAAAAAGTGAAAAATAGAGAATGAGAGAGAGAGAGAATAAAAGCACTATACAAGAATATGGCTTTAGTCTTAAGAGACTGAAAAGGCATACTCGTATAACTATGAGGAAAACCTCTTTACTTCATCCAAAAGGAAAGTTAGAAAGAAAAAGAAACGGTTTGCTTACGCGGGGACGAACAAGTTCTCCAACATATTCAATGACAAAGTCCTCTGCTTCAATTGGCTCCAGGGCAACAATCCCCCAGTCATGTATCTTGCTCCTTTGAAAGCGCAAACGCTTTTTTCTTGCCTGTTAACACTTTATTAAATTACAAATCCCAAAAAGCATAAAAAATAGCATGAAGATCATATCCTTCTGTTACCTTTAACTGGGTCGCTTTCAAAAGATCAGCACCCTCAGCAGCAGCAAGAAGGTTGCGTAGCTTGACCCTATTTGTTCTAGCAGAGAGTCCCTTAACATTTGACGGCAGAAGACCGTTACCATCTAAGCTGATATGTTGAGAACGAAAATATGTGCCCCTTATGCGTGCCCTTTCAGCAGGGCTTGCATTAAGAGACCATTTATGCCATTCCCAACCGTCAATAGATGAACGAGCACAACCATCAGATTGGGGACAGGGTCTCATTTTCCTGGATTTACTTCTTTTGATCTTTTGAACATCATTTTTTTTACATATGGCTTGCTTGGTGGAGCTATTAGCTAGTTTCTGAACTTTTTTAGATCTAGATGGTGGTGCCTCATCAATCGGTTGCTTCCTTTTAAGTTTTGCAACCTTAGTTGCTGCATGAAAGAATAGAATGGATGGCAAACAAACCTTAGAGTTGGACATCTACATACTGATTTTGAACTAGAACATGGATAAAAATTGGCAAATGATTATTGAACAAGGGAAAAACTAAAACATAACCCTCACATTTTGACACTTTTTTGGTGCAATTAGTAGCCTGAATTTCCAGAGGGTCCGATCCCCGGCTCTTCTCATTGGTGATCCTCTCAGTATTAGTTTGGTCCACAGGGGAGAAGGAAGCTTTCTGTGTCCTACAACTTGATTTATCTTCAAAACAAATTATTGTCTTAGTAAAGCTTGATATTATCATTTTCAAATGTTTGATACTAGCTTATGGAACTACAGACTTATTATTTGGATGAATGACGCACCTTTAACAACATCAGCGATTTTTTGTGACTTTCTATTAGGAATATGGAGGGACAGTGAACTTGACCCAAGCAAATCATCAACAACAGAAGACTTGATACTCCGATTTTCTGTCCGTGTCTTCTCTAGATGATTCAGAAGCGTATTTTTAATTTTTTTGCTCCTAGGAACATTTCTGGGAGTCTTACCTTTGTTTGACTTGTCAATAGATTGTTTTTGGGAACCAATGTTTCCTGCAATGAGAGACTCAAAGAAGGACCCAGATTTTTTCTCACCCAACTTTCTCTTGCGGTAGCATATATAATTTCCGTTTAGTAAAGATGACTTGGAAGATCTCTCCTTATCATCAGGTTTCTCTTTGCTTACCCAATTTGCTGCACCCTGATAAATCAAGTAAAGAAAGAAGCAATAAATTAACTAAATTCATTTTACCAGAGTAGTTGATAATCACCATAAACAGGAATTTGTGAGTAATATAAACATAACAGTGAAAAACTACCTTATTACAGCATGATTCATGTCTCCTTGAAGAACGCCATATTTTTAGTGCTTTCTCAATGGCATCATCAACCAACGAAAACTTCAATTTACTCAGCAAACTGTCATGGATTCTCAGCTGGCTCATCGTCAGTGCAACTTGGAAATTGACATTGGAGGTAAACTCATCCAATTTAACCAACTGTAGTTGACAATTTTGCGATGGAACACAATGTTCCATATTTTTCTCCAGCTGAGGTGGGCACAGTTGATCAAGAACTTCCATATTACAAGCATCGCTTAAATGGACGGGCAATTTCTGAAATGCACCCTTAGAGAAATGTGATGGAACATAATGTTCCATACTCTTCTCAGGTTGAGGTGGGCACAGTTCATCCAATTCAAAAGTGTTTGCATATTCTGAATGGACTGGCAATTTCTGAAATGCACACTTAGAGAAAGGCGTAGTAGTAACATCAAGATTGTTAATAGTATTCCGCAATGAAATCTGGAGACCATCTGATGATAATGATTTTGAACCATCAACAGCTCCAGAAGAATCATAGCCACTAGTATGATTGTGATGAAGGTAGGAGTCTAAGGAAACCTGCAAAGACTAATAACATTTTTTCAATCAAAAATAATACAGTAGATTTGGTTATAATACTGAAACTATCTCATAAATGCCTTAAAGATGCCCTAAAGAATAAGGAAGAACTGGTGGCCCAAATATATTGCGCCAGGGGCTCTTGATCTTTATTTGGGGGAAAGGGCTTATGTTGAAGAACAGCTTGTAGCTAATACCTCCTCCGTGCGAGTATCATTTGAAATATGGACGACTTTCCTCACTTCCTCATCCACAAGGTTTTCAAAATACTGTACTAATGATACTTTTGCTGATGAATGCAGATCATTCGATACACTTTCCAAGATGTATTCCCTGCCACCATAAAGATTGCTGGTACTAAAAAATTTTGTCTCGTGCAACTTCTCTTCATTATAAGACGACCAAGAAACCAACTGTGACTGTGACTCTGACATTACATCCATTGCCATACTTCTAGGTTCAAATCCTGGCGGACAATCTACCAGAGTAATCAAAGAATCTTGTTCTTGTGGTAGCTGTAAAGACATAAGAATCGAATTTTAGACAAACAAATACAAATAAATCAGCAAAACATATCACAAACATCAATAACCTACATCAGCAGGTAGCTCTTCAATCTGGTCAGAGCCCTTGTCATGTGGACTGCCTTGTTCAAACTGTGACTGTGATTGTACATCCAGTGCTTTACTTGCTGGTCCAAATCCAGGCGGACAATCTACCATAGAGCACGAAGAATCTTGTCCAAGCAGTAACTGTGGTAACGTTAAATTTGAACTTTAGACACAAAAAAATTCAAATAATTCAACTGAACATACCATAAACATCAATAACCTACATCATCAGCAGGTAACCGCCCTTCAATATGCTCACAGCACTTTTTATGAGGACTGCCTGGTTCAAACTTTGACTGTGATTGTACATCCAGTGCCATACATACCAGTCCAAATCCAGGCGGACAATCTTTCAAAGAGCACAAAGAATCTTGTTCGTGTAGTGGCTGTGAAGCCATTAAAATTGAACTTTACAATTAGAGAGAAATATGTACAAATAATTCAACGGAACATAGAATAAACGTAAATAACCTACACCATCAGCAGGGAGCCCTTTAATATGCTCACTGCACTTTTTATGCGGACTGCCTGGTTCAAACTTTGACTGCCATTGTACATCCAGTGCCATACTTACCGGTCCAAATCCGGGCGGACAATCTTCCAAAGAGTACAAAGAATCTTGTTTGTGTTGTAGCTGTGTAGCCATTAAAATTGAACTTTCACACAGAGATACATACAAATAATTCAAGGGAACATATCATAAACATCAATAACATACATCATCAGCAGGTATCCCGTCAATCCGCTCAGAGAGCCTTTTATGTGGATTGCCTGGTTCAACAACTAAAACAGGAGAGGACCAGCGTTTTGCTCTTCTCCAAGTGGAAACATAGTCTGCCACGGGATCATAGCAGACAGCATTCCACATGAGTTGCAAACATGAATCATAAAATGTCCTGCAAACAATCATGTATGTGCTGCAAAAATTCTCATAATTTCCAATGGATTTCATGCTTGGAGAAGGTCTAGTTGGTGCTTCACCAATAGAACATATCTTGTCAACGGTGCTACACACTTCTACGTCATCAACAGCAACACAGTCCTTCTTCTCAAGACACTTTTCAAACTGTCACATAAAACAGTGCAAAAAAAATTGTTAGCTATATTGAGCCCCTGTTTGAGACCCATTTTGATAAGAAAATGTATTTTGGAATAGTATTTTTTGGGAGAATGTGTGGTTAAAAAAGAAGGAAAAGTTTTCGGTTTAAGTGTAAAATTATTTTATGGAAGAATGTGTGGTTGAAAAAGCATTTTGAAAAAATGAGTTTTTGAAAAAAATGGAGGCCAAACATACGCTGAAGCTGATCATTTTCCTTTCAACATTTAAGCACATACCATTTTGCCATCTGAAGAGCAGGTTTTGACAGATTGATGGACCGGTTCAACCTTATAATTCTTCTGAATTTTCTTCCTGTCAAGACATTCTGAAATTATGCAGCTAACAATCTCATCTAGCACAGTCCTACGGGCCGTTTTCATGACTCCAGAGTGAAGCTGGGAGCAAAATTCTTCAGAAATGTCAGACACTAAGTTTGGCAGTGAGACAGTATCCTGGCCTTCAGCATCTAACACAGTCCCAAGTCCAGGTGTTTTCCAAGTATTTAGCAATGAATGCAAGGGTAAGGGTTTGAACTTATAATCAGTATGATATATCTGCACAAAGTCATCATGACGGCAGAATAAGCAATCAGTATGTCTTGAAAAGTGCTTTTATGGAGTTTTATCAAGTCAAAAAGGAAAGCACACTAAATAGATACAACCCTCAAAATCACAAATAACTGAACAGGAGAAGAAATAAATTGTGATTCATACCAATCATATGCAGAAAGATGCACAAAAAGCAAGAAGAATCCATGTGATTAAATGTCAAAGTCCAGTATACATCTATTTATGGCAAAGAATAACGTTACTTCCTAAAAGTCAAGACAGAAAAAAGATTTGATGGTGCTCACAGTTTGTTTACAAGCATACAAACAGCGTTCAAGCAACAGTTGGAAAGACCAGCAGCAGTAAAACTTGTCTTGAGATTATAGGAAAATTTGACCTGGTCATAATATTGGCAGAGAAAGTAGGAACTTTATTTTTCTCTTTTTCAGTACAAGTAAATAAATATTAATAAAGCATATGAATGATGTGTCCATGACTCAGGACGAATAATAAATTCATCCGACTACCAAATCTTGGATAATCATCGAACTCGGCCAACGAACAGATCTAATTACTACAAGTATCATACGTGATAAACAAAAAACAAGTGTTCGGAAAAGATGACTTTAATGTCCAACGTGACCTCCTCCTTTTCAAAAGCCTTATGATTTTTATTGTTCTACATAATACAAAAGATGACCTAATATCTACAAGTATCCCACGGTCAGTGTAATATAATACAGAAATTCCTCCTTTGAATAGTTCATCCGGCCAAAAATGCCACAAATCCAACTTATTCCAAGCTTAGCAACTGTAAACATAACTACAAAAGCTATATAGCATCAAAACAAATTCCGATTAATACAGGAAGCAAGAATATCGATTTGGCAACTTCTCAATATAGACAAATAGAACACGTCCCATTGTTAAAAGAAATTTATCTTCTAAAAATAGAGCTAATTCATTCTAATATACTACACGACAGAGAATTTCATAAATGTTGACCTATAAATGGCACGTCTCAAAAGGAAGCACATAAATTACACATGATAGTCCATTTTTCATGAATTAAACCAAAATTAAGCTTGCCAGATAGATTACCATTTGTGAATTGCACAGATATCCATGGTGACACCATGAGTAAAGTTCGGTAATAGAGTGTGGTCCATGTTTGCTCCCCTTTTCATCCTCAAACAACCAACAAGATTCATCTCCAGACTGTAATTCGAGCATAATAAAAAAGTTAAATTAAGTAGAAGAAAATAAAATTTTGTAACAGATATTTGATTCATGGTACAGTAAATTAGTAATATTCAGGGGTGGAGCCCATATTACGGGATCAAGGGACCCCACTTACTTTTAAAACATAATTATTACGGATGTTGCTTTACTCCAGATACAGTTTTTATACAAATAATATTACTGCACATGACTTTGACAAAATTCTAAAGAGTAGAGTCAAAATTCAGTAACCCAGGCCACTAGAAATATGCCTATAAAACAACTCCAACCAACAATATGTAGGTCACAAAGTTACTTTTTAATGTGGCTCAAAAGTAAATTTGAGAAACAAATTACGACATGTTGACAAATAAGCTTAGATATGTCTTGCTTCGTGGTGTTAAAAACACTTTTTTGTTTTGTCCTTTCTTGTACATTTACTTTAGAAAGGTGTTCTTTCTTCATTATACTAGAGAAACCGCTCATATCAATACTATGTGTAATACCAACCAAACAGATACAATAATTGAGGTAGAGGCATGGCCACACAACCCCAAATTTATGGGTTCTCCAATGGTATAATCCTTCAGGGTACAATCAACATTACCTGTGGCCAGTTTGGAATAACGCCAGAGTTCTCTGATAATGGCATCGGCTGATTGGGACTATGGTGATCATTTGTGGTGTCTTTTATGCTAGGGACAGCAACATTGAGATAAACAAAGCCTGTCGGAACATGGTCGGGAAACTGAATGAAGAACTTGAGCGGCACGGGATTAACAAAATTTCCATTCACAATGGGATAAACGAGGAGATCCTCTGGCAAGAAGCCACTGGATAAACCCTCGCATAACTGCTGTGGAATGTAAGGGCCACACATCCTACCATCTTGATTTATATACATCCATCCAGTCACATGCCCAGGTGTTCCATGTCCATGGCCCGTATCATTGTACGAGGTCCCACTTATGCTGCAAGTTTGGGAAATCTTCCCACTGTCCTTATTCAACTGGCAGTTCATCTCCATCCCAGAAGGTGACCAAACTTGAGCATCTTAGTTATAGAAAGATGAAGAGAGCCAACTAGGGTTTGCCCTAACTGGATTTTGGTCCTAGGTATTTCACCTATTACACTTGATGGGCAGCCGACTCTAAAGGTGAGGAGACAACCATAAATAACCTCATCAAAAATACAACAGTGATATTGTTGAGAAAATTGGTGTTGCGTAAGGAAAATTACCGTCAAGAAACAACGATTTCAGAAAAAATAAATTCCAAGGAGCTGGAAGAAGAGAAGGATCGGTCCCCCTTCCCTGCAACTAAGAATAGTAACTCAGCAGGATTAGATCGAGGTTTTGTTTTAATTAAATCATTCACAACCATCAAATCGAGTGCGAAATCAACATATAAAGTCTAATAGATTAAAAGCATGGTTTGAAATAAATAAATCTGATATAACCTTCCAAATTAGGTTTGGTGATGAAGATTATGACTTTCCTTGTACAAACCACTGCAACACAAGATCAAATCAAATCAAATCAAATCGGTGCCAAGGCAGTGATGGACACGACTCCGTTCTCCCTCTCCTTCACAGTAATATGTTGTTAATTTGTAGTGCAACCCTAAGGCACTTGCCCCCTTCTATAGCTTTATGCACTTGTCGTTGACGCCGAGAAGATTTTGCTTTTAATTGGGCTATGAACACCTTATTCTGGGCTTGTTTCGGGCTTTTGTCAATTTTGTAGTGTGATTATTGGATCAAGATGGTAGTTAGCCATGTCTCTATCTAGCTCTCTTATTGAATCATCAATTAGGTTGTTGGAATTTTTTATGGAAAAAGTAATATACTCTCGGAATTCTTTGACTTGCATGATTTTATGAATATTCTATCGTCTTGTGTTAATGTCCAAAGGCGACATGTTATTCCCATGGTTATCTGTGTTCGATGTGAGGATGATTAAGAAACTACTTTTCATATTTTATTTTCTTGCAAAGTTGTTAGGATATGTGTAGGATTATTTTTGGAAAGAGTTTGTTGTACTCTCTGGTGTAGCTAATGAGATTGGTGACATGATTCTTCTTGCACATGATGGCCTTTCCAGTGAGGACGTGGAGTTGCTTATGGTTATATATCGAGCATGTTGAAAAGAGCGCAACACTTTCATTTTCAAACATTGTCGTCCTTCACATATGCTGGTGCAGGATTGAGCAAGTTAGTTATTTGTGTTCCAATTGAGTAATCTGTTCCATAACGTGTTTGCCAATTCTACTATTTCTCAAAGTGGATGGGTTAAGCACCTCAAAAGAAAATTGAATTTAAATGTATATTTCACTTTTGCGTTGGATGGTAATAATTATGGTATTGAAAGAGTGATGCATAACTATAAAGTATAAGTATGGGCTCCGTTCTCAAAGTATTTTCATGGTTGGATTTCTCATTTTTTTTATGGGTGCTGCTATATCCCGATGATTATGATTTGAAAATCTAATGATCTTCATATCTCGATTCACGTAATCTTTATATCCCACCTTACAAAATCTATTAAGGGGATAGAATATAGTTTGCAAATGTGAATAAATATAATTGGATAATTATATTCATACTATAGTTTTTGTTTGTCGTACTATATTTTAAGGATAATGCTACACGTGCATTAGTGTGTCCATAAAGCTGATGTGGTGATATGTTGTCGCCATTCATTTTAAGTTAGTTTCTCGCCATTAAAAATAAATAAATAAAACCCAAAAAATTGAAACGTAAAACCCTAGGCGTTTTCACTTTTCCTCCATATTTCCACTCTCACTCTCGACAAGCACATTCTTATCCACCTAATGAACGGACTATCAGATCATTTTTTTCTCTTTTTTTGACCTCTCCAATAGATTGGAAGGCGATGCTGGCTCAATTGGTAAAATTTATTTTCCTTTACATTCGAAGTGTATTATTGACAGATCAATTTCTATATAACGTTTCCTTCATCTTCTTCCGCCCAAGACAGAGAAGGAGACCCATATGGATGGAGATCCACATAATATGTCTGACGACATGGTTGACGAGGTCGCCGATGACAGCATGCTTTTTCTTTTCTAATACATTTTCTCTTTTTTTTAAACAACTTGGTACTGTAGAGAATCACTTATAGAAAATTGGTTAGTGATTTAAGAATGACCACACCCTGAGTTTCAATATTATGGACTCGAATTGAATCTAATTTCTTTTGATTTCACAACAATTCCTATTACTAAATCTAATTTATTTAGATTTCACAACAATTCCTGTAATGTGATGTGTATTTACTTGTTGATTTTGTGATGCATGATGTAAATACAAAGCAATTGTTATTGCTTACAAATGCGCCTGCATATTGTTAACTCATTTGATTTTGTAAAATGTTATTCCTACAGGAGTGGAGGTTAACTCATCTGATTTTGTGGGCGACGATGGTTTGGTTAAGGAAATGTTAAGTGTTGAAAATGAGATTGTCGTGTCTGAGGTTGGTATGAAATTTGCGATCGAGAAGGAGGTATTTGAATTCCATTAGAGATATGCTTACCAAGTACCTGTTAGAAAACGAAACAAAAAGAAGGGAGATGATAGGATAGTACAGTATGTGAGTTTTACTTATAGACAAGAATGTCGATGAAACCACAGGAAAAATATTTCTTTGAATCCTCCATCAACAATTGAGACGGTGCAAAGTCAGTTGACTGCATGTTCTGATACATTTGGAATATTTAGAATAAACACTGTGCATTTAGAGTACAACCATAAAACAAGTTCATCTAAGTCTAGATTGTATAGATGCAATTAACAACTTAGTGAATGATTAAAAGACGACTTAAGGTGAATAACATAGCATGTATCCCAATGCACAAAAGCTATAATTCAGCTACAGTGGAAGCGGAGATTTTGATAATATGACATGTGTCGAGAATGATTGCAGATTTTTCATCGACAAAATGTGACAGTTAAGACTTGGTGAATGAGAAGTTGCTTCAATACAAACATATTTCTCGAAAATGCAAGCACATAATCCTGGTTTATTTTCAGTATGGACTTGGATGAAGAGTGTCGGTTGAGAAATGTGTTTTAGAATATATCAGATGTAGAGAAGCGTATAAAGAATTTTGGTGATGTCATGACTTTTGACACCACATACCTGACTAACAAGTACGATATGCCTTTCGCTCCTTTTGTAGGCGTGAATCAACATGGGCAATCAACTCTATTAGGTTGTGGTTTAGTTTCGAACGAAGATACAAACACGTTTGTTTGGATATTTAGGACATGGTTCCAATGGAATCATTATTAATCAAGATCGGGCAATGCAAATTGCTATTGAAATCATTTTCTCGAACACTAAACATAGATGGTGCTTGTGGTATATACTGAAGAAGTTACCTTAGAAGTTCTGGTATCACTTTGACAAGGGTTCATTAATGAACGCTATGCATGGATTGGTCTATGACAAACTTAGTTGTGGAGAATTTGAAGAATGGTGGTTGAACATGCTCAATCATTCAGATTTGCAAGATCATGATTGGTTGAATGGACTCTATAATGAGAAAAGTTGTTGGATACCATGCTAATTGAAAACTACATTCGGGCTGGTATGTCAACCACCCAACGAAGCTAAAGCATGAATGCATTCTTTGATGACTATATGCATTCAAAAACATCATTAAAGCTTTTTGTGTAGCGGTACAAGTTCGAAAGTGAAGTAGAGAGAAATTCAAGTTGATTTTAGATTATTATTGCAAATGGTTTCATGTCTCACTGCATATAATATGGAGAAACAATTTCAAGAAGTACATACTATCACAAAATTCAGGGAATTCCAACAAGAGTTCACAAGGAAGGTTTATTGTGAAGTATTATCCGTGGAAGACTTTTGCAGGTTAACGAAATACCAAGTGCGTGAGGATATCGAGAGCGGTGAAGGGATGGAGAAAAAATATTTGCAGTTTGTTTTTGTAGAGACAACTACGAGGTTGAATGCAATTGTCATTTGTTTGAGTTTTGAGGTATCATTTGCAAACACGCAATCTCAGTTCTAATTCGGAATGATGTGGCATTGCTTCCCCATAAGTATGTTTTAAGGAGATGGAGGAGAGATGTCATTAGATAGTACATGCAGGTCCCAACAACGTACTATGGTTTGGTTTCTACTACTGAACAATTGAGATATGAGTAGTTGTGTGTGAGATATGAGTAGTTGTGTGTTGCTTTTACCAATATGGCAAACTTGATAGCTGCAAGTAAAGAACATTCCAAGCATCTCTTGGGTGGATTGAATTCGAGACAAACGAATTGTCTAGGTCGAAATGTAATAGCTTGGGATTGCATGATTCTGAAGCTTGTAATGATGAAAGCATAAACATTCTAGATCAAAAAATGACAAATAAACAAAGGTGCACCGAAAAAACTGGGCAAATCAAAGGGTCGCAAAAAGGTATAAACATTTCGTCATTAGTACTATGTGCCTTCTAATTATGTAATCATTTGAATAAGTTTAACTGACCTTTTCCTGTCAAATCCAAAGTTCCTAATAAGTATAATAGGCCGAAAGAAATTGTCGTAAACACTACAAATATTCATGATGCCCAAGTTCAAAATATATCATCTTCACAATAACCGCGACTTTTTGGGACTCAAAAGAGCGTGGACATATAGCAAGGTTGTAATCAATGTTCGAATTCGGGGCTGTACAAGCTAATTTTGGTCTTGTAAAGAGAGCGTGGACATTATGCTTAATTGCTGTCACACACAGATGAACAAATGAAATCCTCGCGCCTCAAAGAAAACACCATCCAAGGAGGACCAAAAGGTTGCTGAAGCATCAGTAATGGAACCTATTTTTTTTTTTGTTATTATTATGTTGTCATTGTAATTGCTTTAAGCATCAGTTATGTTATTTGAGGTGATGAAGTTCATCATAACAGTTTGTAGTTAACTAGCTTGTTTTCGGAGACAAGGTACAAAATGCCTAATAAATATACTTGTTTTCATAATTGGTGTTTGATATTGTTAGATAAATGTCGAATATATTAGGACTCTCAAGCTGATGAAGTTACCAATACTAGAAAGTGTCCGGCTTGAAAATTTGTGAATATTTGATAGCTTCACATGTCGATCAAAATGTAAACTAGCTTAATGGTTTCAATCAAAGTGACTATTCTTGTTTAATTCTGTAGGTTCGTCAAGTTTCAAAAAGTGAATGAACAAGAATAAACATCTTCACTGGAATATTGGTGGCCAATAATAAACAAGAATAAGTTTCACAAACACTAACATTTTACAATATTGGTAGCCAAGAATAAACATAAACATTAGTTTGATTGATATCTCCGATTACATGTATTTGACAAACACGAACATCTGTACTTCTCCCTACGTTTTCCCTTTTGATTACACGAGTCTTTCACAAACATAAACATGAATGCTACTTCCTACACTTTCCCTTCTTGCCATCTTTCGATTTCCCTTTTCCCTTCCAGATAATTAAGTTAAATGATATCTCCACGCCCTCTTCGACCTTTCATTCAGAAACATTTTTCAACTAATCATCAATTGGTCCTTTAGCTTGATGTTGACGCAACCCAATGTAGCTTGATTGACTTCCATCGCAAATGCCACTACACTGTCCTTCAAATTGCATGGGTTTCTTCTTCTATGACTTCACATCATTCCAGTTGAAATACCCAAAATCTTTAGGACAACACAAGAATATTCGGCTTATGTTTTCCATCTTCTTCTCCACCTCCATCATTTTTACAATTTCCTGAAAACAGTTTAGACATAGTTGGTTTTTTGGACAGTATGGCAATCGATGCCCATGTTGTCGACAACTGTTTCTTTCCTACCATCGCTTAATATAACTGCAAGTACAATGACTTCAATTTTCAAGTGAAGATACACAATATGCTTGATAAGTGCGTTTTTACATACTTATTTTACTGTCAAAACATGACCAATTGTTGATTAATATGTTGGATATAGCTTAATTCTATGCAATTCATATTTTGCAGGACAAAGTGATTAATGCAGCGAAATTGAGGATAAACAAGTGAAAATGGCCAAAATGGAAGAAAGTGAAAGTTCAGAGACTAAAGTGCAAATACTCTAAACTCATTTCTAACCTTGTGATGAAGATTCAAGAGTTTTGAAGGTCAATTGGATGAATTAAGGAGTCAAAGGGATGAAACATCACTAAAACATTATCATATATCAACTTTCAAGCTGAAAAGTTTTGCACCGGTTTTAAGCCTTGAATTGAGACCGATATTTGACATAAAAGAGGATCTAATTAGAAGGTGATGTCTGAATAAAAATTGTAGCCCTTTAAGTTGGCTTTCCAACGCATTTTGAATCACCTTAATTGGATATTGGTAGAAAACGTTATGGCCAAAATACTAAAAACTGTCCGACGAAAAGAATCAATAAAGCCATGCGGTCGCATGTCACAAATACCATGTAGTCGCCCACTCTTTCACCGAGAATTGGGAGGCTGGAAACTGCATAACCATGTGATCACATGTTTTATAACCATGTGGTCTCATGGTAGTAACTGTTGACGCGAATTTTTAGTTTCCTAAATTGATTCAACCACTCGTGGAAACAACTTTTAACACGTCCTAAAAACCCTAAATTCAAGAAAAAAGCCTACCATTCATTTCCTATGAAGTTTTCTCCTCTTTGGCTCAAGAACTCATGAAGAACTAAAATCCTTGGTGAAGCTACGAAGGAATTAGGTTGTAATTAGTGATTTCATGTCTTTTATTCATTTATTTTGATATTTTCATTGTCAAACAATGCTAGAATTAGATTTTCATTCTCTTGAATTTATATTGAAATCGGTTTAATATTTACAAGATTTTTCATGGATTCAGTCATACTTTTTCCATTGTTCAATCAAACTATTTATTGAGTTTCAATTTCAATTATTTGTTGTTGAGATTGGTTTGACAATTATTAAATCATT
>CAIGRB010027037.1:27193-43893 GCA_903798255.1 Fraxinus quadrangulata
GGTTGTAATTAGTGATTTCATGTCTTTTATTCATTTATTTTGATATTTTCATTGTCAAACAATGCTAGAATTAGATTTTCATTCTCTTGAATTTATATTGAAATCGGTTTAATATTTACAAGATTTTTCATGGATTCAGTCATACTTTTTCCATTGTTCAATCAAACTATTTATTGAGTTTCAATTTCAATTATTTGTTGTTGAGATTGGTTTGACAATTATTAAATCATTCATAGATCCAGTCATGCTTTTTCTATAGTTAGATTGAACTAATTGTTGAATTTTAATCTCAATTTTACTTTATTGGGGGATTGTTTACTGCCATATGTTCGATGTATATGGTCGATCTTTGATCTTGTTCCAATAAAATTGTGTGAATATGTCTTAAATCTAAATTCTAAGATTGCATTTATAAATTAAATTGGTTTTCACGATATATCTTCCAATTAGAGTGTCAGGACGAAAGCCTCTAATTGTGTTAGAAAAATGAATAATTGATGTGAATTATCCGATTCAACTGAGGGAATTTCGATGCTTCACTACCTAAATTCACCGATTTTAATTTTACCATATTCGACTATACATTTGGAGAGAACGATCAACCTTTTGGAACCTTTGTCAACTTTTCCATCTCTCTGTGGATACAACACCCCAAAACTACACTACAACACCGCGTAAATCTTTGGGCGTAATCAATGCGCATGAGAAATTTCTCATTCAAATTATGAACTATATACTGAAATTCACATTCAATATATGCTAAAATTATCATTCGATCAATACTTAGAAAACTAAAAATTGGAAAAATTCCTATATTCCGCAGCAAAAGATTCTGAGATTGCTTCCAAAATACTGCAACTTGATAGAATAAAATCCACCAATTCAATGTACAAAGTAAAATTCACAATCAAATTTCTATTATTCGAAATTGAATACTATTGATTATTAGGTAACTTTGTCATAAAATAAGTTCGTCTCACCAATCAACCTAATGACAGTGATTAGGGTGGGCAAAAACCGATCGAACCCGGCCGAACCGAACCGAACCGAACCGACCGACCGGGTTGGGTCGATTTTTTTCCATTTTTTATTGGGTTCGATTTTTGGAAATGGAAATCGGGTCAGATCGGGTCGGGTTATGGGTTAACCCATAAAACCCAAATTAAAAAATCAATTTTTTTGTCAAATTAAAACCCTAAACTTGGACTCATTTTTTGCAGCACACCAAGCCAACAACAGTCAACAACCGACTTCTCTCTTTAAGCTGCCCGTGGATAAACTGAGGAGCGAGGACTTAAATCAGAATTCTTCCCAATTCTAGCCAATGTATGTTCTGCAAACTTTGACATTGGTCATAATTCTTGTATGAGGTTGACATGCATTTGTCGATTTTGAGAAATGGTATTTTCCCATGTGTCTGGCCCTTTTTTCTCCAAGATCAGTTCTCGTGTGTTTATTTATTTTAGTTTGTTTGTCTGATTTAAGGTGTTTTCGAATGGTTCGGAATGTTGTTTCTACCTATGCTCCTGGCCCTGTTTCGTCATTATATTATTATTATTGTTATTATTATTATTATTATTATTATTATTATTGGGACCATCATCCAGTGCTGAGGGATTGGCTTTGATGAAAATAATTGGATGTAAGCACTATAATAATGCTAAGCTATGAAATTTGAGGGCCTTTTAAATCTTGTAGTATGTCTCTTAGATTATTAAGTTCATTTTTTTTCTTTTTTGAGTTTTCTACTCTTGTTTTTTCCATATGCTATTCTCCGTTTCGGGGTATGCAGTATGGCCATGTGCTTCTAGTCCAGCAAAGATGCTCTATTTCCTTTTATTGACTTTAGATTATGTTGTCTGACTAACGAGTAATCATTTGCAAAAACATCGTTCCTGCAGGTTCTGAAGACTTCTAGTTTTCCATTAACACAGCCTACACCACAATCCTCTCAGGAACCAGTGTTGCCACAGGATCTCCTCTGCCTCAACACCTTTCCATACATCCCTATCTGGAACTAGTGTTGCGTGTACTATCATGGACACAGACACGGACACGGCCACAGACACGTGTAATATTATTACATTCTTATATTGCATTAATACTTTCAATTAAATATATCTATTTGGTATTTTGTAATGTTTGTGGAATATGTTGGTAGATACGGATGAATGTAAAGTACATAGCACAGAAGCTCCATCACATGACACAGATTTGCAAGCGGGTCTTCCTCCACGTACACCATCAACATTAGGTAAATGGAAATCTAATAGATTAGCTTCATATGTTTGGGATCACTTTACACTATTGGGCTCAAGGGATGATCCAGATATTAGGGGTAAATGTAACTATTGTGGAATAGATTATGCTTGTGCCACTAAGAAGTGTGGTACTAGCACATTGGGAAATCATTTGACAAATAATTGTAAAAAGCATCCAGGTAGATTGGTGGATAAGAAGCAAAGAATCCTGTCTTTTGATAACAAAAAAGATGGTAGTGGGAGCAATGTTATTGCTATTGGTTGAAGTAAAAAAGATTGTAGAGTTGCATGTGCTAAGATGGTAGTAGTGGATGAATTACCTTTTAGGTTTGTTGAAGGTTGTGGTTTCAGACTCTTTTGTAGTGTAGCGTGTCCTTAGTTTTAGACTCCATCTTAGAGGACTCCCGTTTGAGACATTTATCAATTGTATTTAGATGAAAAACTGAAATTGAGAGATATCTTTTATTCTCACCGTCAAAGGGTTTCTCTCACAACTGATACTTGGACTTCCATTCAAAGTGTTAATTACATGTCTCTTACAACACATTTTATTGATTATGATTGGACACTTAATAAGCGTATTTTGAATTTTTGTGTTGTTCCAAATCACAAGGGAGACACTTGGGAAAATGATTGAGACTTGTTTGCAAGATTGGGGGATTGAGAAAGTTTTTACAATCATCGTTGATAATGCAAGCACTAATGATGTGGCTATTTGTTATCTTAGGAGGAAATTAGTTGCTTGGGGTAATGATGGATGTGTTCTAGATGGGAGATATTTGCACTTGAGATGTTGTGCACACATTATCAATTTTATTATTTATGACGAGTTGAGGGAAGCACATGACTCCAGTCTGAATATCCGCAATGCAATCAAATATGTGAAATCTTCTCCTACTAGGCACGAAAAATTGGAGGAGTGTTCGAGGAAAGAGAAAATTGATTGCAAGTCTATCGTGTTTTTAGATGTTCCAACTAGATGGAATTCCACATATTTGATGTTGGAAACAATATTAAAATTTGAGAAAGCTTTCAACAAGTTAGAGGAAGAGGATGCTCAATATTTGCATTACTTTCAGGAAGACGATGGTTGTAGGAAGAGAGGTTGACCTCCTTCAAGTTTAGATTGGGGAAATGGATCTATGTTTGTCAAGTTCCTTTAAAATTTCTTTAATGTCATTTTGATTTTTAGTGCTTCGTTGCGCGTTAGTGCTTATGCTTATCTTCATGAAATTTGTAATCTTGTAATGGAATTGGATGATTGGAGATTAAGTGGCAATATTCTATTAGGTGAAATGGCGACTAAAATTAAGAAAAAGTTCGAAAAGTATCGGGGTAAAATGGAAAATGTGAATCAATTATTGCTTATTGCTACTATCCTTGATCCAAGATACAAAAAGGATTATGTTGAATACTGTTTTAGTGATCTATACAGGGAAGGGGAGTTGTTAGTATCATGATGAAATCTTTGAAAGTCAATCTAATGTATATTTATGAGTGGTATGTGGCTCATGAAGGCGTCCATGGAAGTAGTCAAATATCTACTGATGAGTCTTTGAGTTCTTTCAATACAGACAAAGACAGTTCTTCTTCTATGAGTGATACTCGCCTTTCTAGATTTCTTTAAAAAAAAAGTAGTAAAAGATTGTACTGAAATAAAAAATGATGTGGAAAGATACTTACTTGATGCTCGTGAAAGCGTAGAGAACAAAGATTTTGATGTTCTCGATTGGTGGAAGGTTGACAAAAGTAAGTATGGTGTCTTGTCCAATTTGGCTAAGGATGTGTTGGCCATTCAAGTTTCAATTCAAGTCCTAAAATGGTAGAGGCCTTGGTATGCACACAAAATTGTTTAAGAGCTTCTCCAAACTTAGATGATTTCCACATGGAAGATGTTGAGCATTACAACCAATTAGATGAAGGTAATATATATATATTTGTTAATTTGACTTTATTTCTATGTATTTTGTTGTCAACTTAATCAATTTTTTTTTTTTTTTTGTAAAATTAGAATCGATAAATTCAAATTTGAATGAAGATGATAAAGGGCAAAATAGTTAAAAAGTTTCGAGGATGCTAATGTGCTATTGTGATTCATTTTAATGAAATGTGTAATCATTTTTGTTTAATTATTTTGATGAATATTTGATGGATTCTACTATTTTAATTTTCAAGTTTATTGACATTTGATGACTATATTAATGTTACTTTAAATCCAAAAATTGGATGATTTTATTATTTGTGTGACAAGTTGTGCCGAACCGATCAACCTAACCCAACCCGACCGACACATAATTGGGTTGGGTTGGATTTCGAACAAACCGATAATGTTTGGTGGGTTTGGGTTTGGATTGGGGCAAAAACCAACCCGACCCGACCCGACCCACGCCCATCTCTAGCAGTGATCAATTTACAATCGAGAAAGGCAAGGTATCAAACTTCATACACTAACACCCAAACAACTAAGGATGAAAATTTTTCCTTATGGCTTCCAAGAGACACCAAGTTCACTATATGAAATCCACCCATTTACTGTATAAAAAAAAAAGCCAACAGCGCATAGTAAAAAATAAAGAAAGAAACCCAGGAACTAACACCCACAAAAAATGTTGTTATCTACCAAGAAAGCAACGAAATCCATTTTAAAATTAGTCATTGTAACGATACCGCCGTCGAGATAAAAATGCTATCGATTTAAAGATATCGTTTTCAGTTAAAGATGTCGTTGATCTGTCAACTGCTTCTTCGCTCACCGTCGGCCGGAGGAGTTTTGGATAAGAGAGATCTTTTAAATGTATAATGAGATCTGGATGGATGATTGAAATTAATGGCAGCAATATATCGCCACATCAGCTTTATGGACACCTTTATGGACATGCTAATATACGTGTAACATAACTCATATTTTAATTGCAATAAAAGTCACCAATCTTCATTCACCATCACGCTTATATCCGATAGTTTTTCAGTCATATTCTTATCTCAATCTATAATAATTAACACATTTTGTCCATGACGATGGTTTCTATTCAAATATTCTATTAGTATCATCTAAAATAGGGATAAATATTCATTCAAACTTTTATATTTAGGGAAAATTGCATATTTGGTACCATGACTTTTTGTAAACATTGCAGATCTACTCCCAACCTTTAAAAATGGCACCAAGCATCCTAACGTTTGAAGAAATAGGAATTGTTCATGCTGTTGACAGACCCTGCCCAATTTGACCATTAAGTCAAGTTAAATGACAAATTTGTCCTCTTCTTTAAATAAACAAAAAGAAAAAAAAATTAACTACATGAAAGGAAAAATTGCCATGAAAGTACCTATTCTTTTCAAAAAGTGAAAATGAATCTTACTTAAAAAAAATCACTACTATATAAAATAGGCTAAAACTTGGTGCGCCACTCGTCGCGATTTCCTATCGGCATAATTCTTTTTATTTAAAGCAACAAAATAAAGACACCCATGTCCTTTTCTCCATTTTTCACTCTAACGCCCATACTACTTTCCTCCTTTCTCCACGCATCCTGTCTCCCCCTTTCTTCTTTTCATTTCTCTGTAAACAGTTTCATTTGAAGCTGCCTTTTTCGCCTATCAAGTGTCCGGCCTTCTGTTGGTTGTGACAATTGATTTCTTCTTTCGTTTTGTGGCTGGTAAGGAAATTTTCATCAGAAATAATTTTTGGCTTCTTGATGCTTGAATTCATGTATTAGTATTATTTTGGTGATGTTATGATTAACTTTCACAGTATTAAGCATTGTTATATTATGGACATACTTCCTTCTCATCCTATGATTTTTTCTTCTGCGATGATGATTAACACTTACCCACTAGATCGGAATTTGGCATTTAATTACTTTCCCCTTTCTTCGTTCTATGTTTGAGTTTTCTGGTAGTTGGCAAAAACATGCAACATACACAAAAAACCCTTGCTTGCTTTTGATGGAATGTTCATAACACTCGACACATTTGCTTTTTTGATTTTTTGCTTTTAGTTATATAACAATCAAAAAACATATTTAATATGATTAGTTAGAGATAGAGCTGGTGTTTAAAAAAATGGATACACGACTCATGTCTCCGTGCACCACGGAGACATGATCTGTGTCTCTGTGTGCGCACACTGAGACACAGAAAACATATTTAATATGATTAGTTAGAGATAGAGTTGGTGTTAAAAAAAGGAAAACACAACCCATGTCTCCGTGCACCACGGAGACACAATCCTTGTCTCCATGTGCGCTCCGTGACACAGAGACACCGTGTGCACACACGGAGACACGGAGTCTCCGTGCGCGCACACACGATGACTTTTTTTTTTTACAAATGAAAAGTGTATATTTCAGTTCTCATATAACCCCCATTCTTTATTTTTGCTGTCATATAAGGAAGAGTTTCCATTATGAGATTTAACCATAGCACTTCCTTCAATCATGCTACTTCAATTTAGTTGGAGGCAACATGTCTCGAATTTCAGCTGCGACTTGAAAGGTACCATCTGTTTCGTTATAGTTAAGTTTATTCATCAATAATTAATAATTCTTATCTATTTTTTAGGGTATGTGCCAGCAAGCAGAATCCACAGGACTGTGAAAATGTAGAAGAGAAGTTGTACAAAATTGTAAGAGAAGCTGCACAAAATTATAACATTAGACTCAGTAAGGTATTGGAAAAAATTTGACTGATTAATTTGTTAACAGTAAGATGATATAAAAATATTCATAGGATTTAATAATTTGCTTTCATATTTGATTAGTTAGGGATATAGTTAGTGTGTTAAAAAAAAAAAAAGGAGACACGCCCATGTCTCCATGTGCACACACGGAGACACCACGTCTATGTGTGCGCACACGGTGTCTCTGTGCACGCACGGAAACTTTTTTTTTTTTTAACAGATGAAAAGTGTATATTCCAGTTGTCATATAACCTCCATTCTTTGTTGTTTGCTGTCATATGATGAAGAGTTTCCATTATGAGATTTAACCATATCATTTCCTCCAATCAAGCATTTTCTGTACTTCAATTTAGTTGGAGGCATTTGTTGTTTACTGTCATATGAAGAAGAGTTTCCACTATGAGATTTAAATTTCTTAGAACCTTCTTCCTTCTATGCTTCCATATCACTTCCTCCAATCAAGCTTTTTCTGTACTTCAATTTAGTTGGAGGCTCCCATTGAGTGAATACTTTTTGCTTCATCTGTTTAAATTTAAACATGGTCCTTTTCCTATTGTTACTTGGTTTCCCCATATTGAGGGTCCTGAACATAGCTTCTCTTCATTTCTTAGCTAATCTTTTTGCTGCATTTTATGTGAGCTTGGGGCTACTAATTCATTGGTATCCTGGTGCTATTTTATATGGTCTGAGAAGGGTACTCCTACAGTTGTTGGGACTACTTGTGATTTTCCTTGTTAAATAGCAAAATGTACTTTGGAAGCTACTACTGACTTGCAAATGTTGCAAACTATTATGTGTTATGGATCATTTTGTTGCTTGTGGCTTAATGTTTATTTTACATTATTTAATTCATGAGATTAAAGTAAAGGAGATCAACATTATGCATGACGAGGAACATTAAAATTGCATGCATTTCTACAGGTCCTAGCTTTAGCTTTGATCTTTTGCAACCGTAGATTTTCTTCTGATGTTCTCGATCCACATACAACTTTCTCTACCCGGAATTTATATCTAGACCTGTTGATCATTTATGTGACCTGATTAATATACATTTTTTATTTCAGAAAAGGAAGTATGATGAGAATGGAGTTATCAATGGCATTCAGAGACACAAGAAAAATAAGTTACCATGGGTTGAATTGGCTCCGCTTCTATCATGTTTTCTGATTATTTTGGCACTTGAGATTTTTTAATCCAAATGTGCTCATGTTTTTATAAGTTCATTCACATCTGGATCCGTGATTATTTCTCTAAATTTTGTATTTTCTGACATGTTGATATTTGTAGCTTAAGAGCCCAAAGGTTGACGAGATGGCAGTGGCAAAGGTGGCTAGCTAAAAGTGCCACATTGTATTTTATTTTGTTTTTCTTCAGATGTCGCAATTGAGAATTTGAGGATCCATTGCTTACTGTTGTCAAACTATCTAAGGTACAGAACATATATATCAACCATAGCTTCTTTTACATTGCTGTGCTTAATTTATATTCTTCATTACACTTTTAAATGTTTAAAAAGGCTATACCGGATACCAAGGAGTTTTTCCTCTATAAGCCTCAAGTTAGACTAATAAATAATTCAAAAGAACGTAAAAGTACTCAAATATGCTCATAATATACCACACTCTTAAAAATTGATAATAAATATGTTAACAGATTAAAAGTTTAGCTTGCAAACATAAAATAAAACAATAAACGAATAAAAAAGTATAAAATGCTAAAGCGAGTAATAGAATATCCGGAAAATGCAAGATAAACTGGGCAATTAACTCAAGTCATCTTGAGGTTTAGCCTTGAGACGTAAGCCTCACAAATGACACTTAAGGGGCGGGATTCGAGCCGTTTTATGAAAGCCTCATGTGAGGCAGGATTTGAGGCGTGAGCCTTAAATGGTATTTTTAAACCGTGAGACATTTTTTTAGATGCTAGGTGTAGTTAGAAGTCGTGGAAACAATAAGATCTCATACTTCTGGTGGTTGTAGAGTACCCTTATAGCTTCTTTTCAAAAACAATGAATCAGCTTTTGTCTCATGGCATTTCTGTGAGCTTAATCATATATCAAAGATAGAAATTTGTACTTATTAAATCAAAAAGGTTTTAAATACAAATTTCACGTGGAGAGGATTTTACACGGTTTTATTGGAGAAAGAAAATGAATATCATTCCCAAGGAGGTTACATATCTCAAATTTGGTTTTATTGAGTTGACCATGGATAAAGTTTGGAGTATTTGACATAATAACGTGCATATTGCACCTAATATTCTCCTTCATCACCCATTTTTTGATCTTTTGTATTCTCTCCTCTTTCTTTCGGAGTAATTAGAGGCTACGTTAGTGGTGAAAAGAATGTGGTGTTGAATTGTTTCTCGTACAAAAAACTTTTTGCTTGTTCCTTTATATTTAAACTACGTGACATTGATTTCGCTGAACTTCTTAATAACGCTTCACGAGACAGTTATATTGAAGATGTACCAAGAAATTAGGATTTATTTCGAGGATTTTAGTTTATTTGATTTATTTCTTTTCCATTATCCTTTAGGGAAGTTTCCACTATTGAAATTAATTTTCTCATTGCTTGCTTATCCATGCAAATGTCAAGAAGATAAATCCAATTATTCAAGTATAGGAGTACAAGGTAAAAATGTTGAAAATGAACTTCGTTGTATCGATTAAAGGTTTGGCTGCTTCATTGAAAACTTTGATACTTCAGTTCAATGATGATTTGGATATTTCAGCAATTCAATTTTTTTTATAAAATATTTTCCTTGCTAGAATTTTTTTCTCAATAATTTAAATTAGCTTAGTTTTTTGTGTGTGTTAAATGAGAATAAGAAAATTGTAACTTATGAAAATAAGGTGTTTAAAGTGTAATTATACTTTCGTTCAATATGTGTTTTGTATTTTTTTGACTTATTGTGTTTTCGTTAAGAATTACGAATTGTAATGTGTAAAATTTTAACATTTGGAAACATAATATTTAATTTATAGTTATATGGATGTATAAATTTTCTTTTACTTAAAAATCCATTTAAACCATGGGAGTTGGATATGCTACTACGATAATTTATCAAAAATAAAATAAAACCCTTCTTCCCCACCGCAACACACCGTACCCGACCCCTAGCCTCCTCTCCCAAACCAACCCAAATCAAAACATTAAATCACCCAGTAAATCAAATTGATGTTCTTTTTTGCTTTTTCATTCCTATATGTTTGATGAATCCGGTTTCACTGTTGGAGAACCACTTGGCATGCAGAACAAATAGAGCTCGAAGGAGAGTGTTGCCAAATGATCAGGTTTGGAAACCTCATTTATTGCTTCTGTCCTTCGCTTTGAAAATTTTGGCTGAAGCGAATATATTACTGAAGTTCCAAGATAGCTCACCTGGCAAGCCATTTATCTTTCTAGCAAGATCACCTCATTTATCTTTCCTTCTTTCATTCTTTCTGCAGTCAAGACCCCAAGTGAAACCGCCATCAGAGCAATTCGGGGATGAGGATGATGCTTTAGATGAGTGCTCAGACTTGGAAGATGATTCAAAATATGATAAAACGTTGCTTTTCTGTTTGTTGTTTTAGATTTATATATTGTGCACCAACATTCAAGTTGTTGAATCAGTAACACAATGGCTTCAACTTATAAATTGTTTGGCGCTCAATAGTCATGCAGTTGTATGATATGTCATAATTATTTGGTGCTTTATATCTGTTTTTTTCCCTTACACCTTAAACAAACCATAAGCTTAAATGTGCACATTTCTTAGTCCTCGACTTTTTTTCTGTATAATATGCGGTACTATTATTCATTTTCACAATCTTTATGTTTTGAAATTTTCAATATTTTTGATTGTGCTACCTGAATTTTTATCAAATTATATGAATGTTTATCTTTAATGGAGTACAATGTACTTTTTCCTATATGAGTTTGTGAATACTAATATCCACTTGAGCTATGCTTGGCCGAGAAAGGAAATTACTATGTTAAAATGATAAATTATTGAAAATAGTAAAACATGGATCAATACTTTATACTTGATGACTGCTAATAAAAAACTGAACTTGCAATTTGTCTTTTAAGTTTTATAACGAATTAAAGTGTACATTTTTTTTTTTTTGTTTTATTGCATTTTCTTTCCACGCTCACATTTACAAATGAATTTCTCTAAAATTTACACTTACTTTTAACACTAATTAACCAACGTGCAATGCCCGTTTCCTTCACTAGAAAATGGTAAAACTTTATCTTGCACGTCCAACTCCATTCCACCCACCACTACCCCTTAGGCTCCATAACCATCATCACCAATCATCACAACCGACAAAATGGCAACTAAGTAACACATCATGAATAATTTCACTCATATTGGAAAAATAAGCACAATCATGAGTCGGTGTTTCTTCTAAATTTGAAAGGGGAAGCAATCCCAGCTCTCATTTTTATAAAGAGTAATGTTATATCGCATTATTAATGATAAAACACGAGTTTAATGGCACTAATGTGATATTAAATGATAAGTACAATTAAATGAATCACTTAATTTCACATTTTATTGAGTCTATCAAATAGCACCACCTAAACTGTTGTTATAATACCACTGGTACTAGATATTTTATTCTTCTATAAATATCCAATTTGTCAAATAGTTTTGAAGAGTAAAAAGGGAGAGGGGTTTTCATGTTGGACATTTTGGTGGTTGCTATGGATGGAGATCAGAGACTTACCATTGTTGTGGTATTTGATGGCGACAATTTTAGTGCGGTAGAAGGAGATGCTGGTAGAGAAACGTGATTGTGATTATTGGATTTGTGCTTCTGTCGATGAAGCGGTGGTAGGTGATCAGAAGGGATTGGTGGGCGGGGATTATGGGGGTGATAGATGGGTAGAGTAGTGGGTGTTGGTTAAAAACGATGAAAGTTTTATCCTTTTTATTTAAAATTCATCGATTTTGTTTATAAGTGAGTTTTATTTGTATTTTCTAAAAAGATTTAGAGTTGCAATTTTTTTTTTTTTATTTAAATAGGAGAACAAATATGTCATTACTCTACTTTACTGCCAAATTGGACAGATTCTATAAATAGGGATGAACATTGCCTATTTTCCTCAATTGTTTGGATGCGTGGTGCCATTTTAAATTTGGGGGATAGAAGGCAATGTTCTTGAAAGGTTGGGGATCAATATGCAAATTTCCCTTATGGTTATTAGTTTTTGTGTTTGGGAAAGTGTGCCACAGTGGAGCAATGAGTGGGGAGAATATAGGAAATATAAAAATGCTACACAAATGAATAGTAAATAGTGGGTTCCCTCTTTTAATATAGTAGGGATACGAAAGGCAAAAAAATGTTTTTCTATGTCCTCGTAATGATTTTTTTAATACAAAAATTATCCTCAAGCACAAGAAATGGGTGGATGAGGATATAAGTATGATAATGAACAAAGATTATAGACCTTCATTCCAAGGAATATAATTATCAAAATTAAATTGATACCATAACAAGAAATTATGAAGGAATGCAAAATTGGAAAAATAGCAAAGAGGTCCTCCGCTTTTCACGTGAGGAGTTTATGAATTCCCGACCCGCCAAAAGGAAAATACATCACCAATGTTTTGATTTGTTGTTACCACTAATCCTTGTTCTATTTTTTTTTGTTAAGAGTTCTTACATGACTAATGTTTTATAGCATCAGTTTATGTGATATGTTCAATTAAAAGTGAAATTATGTTATTCATTTAATTGTATATTTCATTTAATCACACTTAGTGCGACAAACACTAGTAGTGCTAAATAGTATTATTCTTCTTAAATGGGTAATTATATAACATCATAATTTTTATTTTTGTAGAACATTTTAATTGCACTTAGGGTCCTCAACATTTGCTCATTGTAACACTTAGGGACTGATTAAGATTTTAATATCGGTTATGAGATTTTTTAAAGTACCGAATTTTGTTGATTTTCAATACCGATTTTCAAAATAGTCAAACACGTGTTTAGGAGTTTATTATAAAATCAAAATTTTCCAACAACAACTGCTTCACGAGCATGCTTGAGCTTCTCGGAGATTTTTGTCCTGATTTCTTCAAATCTTAATTCAATTAGGCTGCTGCTGCTGCTATTGTTGTTTACAAAAACCTGCTTATCATAGACTTCTTCTTCTTCTTCTTCTTCTTCTTCCACTATTTGAAGATCCCCACCCTCAGAGGAAGTTGTAATCTCTGCAAAATCATCTTCTAGGACTGAACTATCAAGAAAATTAGATACGCGCTCTTGGACAACAGTACTCGTGCCGGGAAAATTATAAGCATTAACTTCTGATCCTATCTGTTCCCTATCCATTGACTCCTTCGAATCCAATCACCGTAGCATCTCTACTGTATCCGATCCTCAAACCAGCTCTCTTCTTCTTTCGAATTGAAGTTTGCCGAGACACAGCCGAGTTTGAAACCGAAGAAGATTCAGGAGTGATTAGTACTGGAGTGAGAGTGATGACAGTAAGATCGGAGAAAAGATTCTCATCTATCGGGTGATATACATCAACATCAACACCGATATTTTTCGGCGAATCGAATGCTGCTTCCGCAACGATATCTGTGGATTATTTTGGAGGATTTTCGTTGATTTCAGATACTATTTGAGAAGGACTAAACAAAACCATCCCTTCAAACAGAGAATCCATGTCGTCTTGCTCCAAATCCGATGCATCTCTCCCTTCCCCTGTCCTCTCTCCCTCTCTCCTTCTATATTTTCTTGGATCTGCCATGGAGTCTGTATTTTATACTCGGAGCTTCTAATTGCCGACTTTATACTCGGAGCTTCTAATTGCCGACGAAGTGCGTGAAAAGGCCCACAACACACAATATTAAAACAAGATTCCACCAAATATCAATCGATCAGAAAATAAATTTGCAAAAATTTAAAGATTGAACACAAATAATTATTTCAGTTTAAGCCCCGGAGGTTCGACGACCATATCTAATGCCTACATCCCCCGTTGAGCATCCAAATAATAGATATATGCTCGGATGCACTATTTAACCCAAAAATAGCAACATGTTACAAAATGTTCTTCAAACACAAGAGAAAAGTACAGAGCACTTATCTCTTTAACAACAAACTGCAGATCTATAAGGAATCATTCAAGAAATAGCACAATTGCCTACTGAAATCGCGACTGCAAGAAAACCCTTATTCTCATAGCAATCACTCAGAAATACAGATTACAGAGGCTAACAAATATATTGATCTCAATTTACAAGTTCATCAAGAGAGATGAAGAACACAAAGATCAAACCCTAATCTAACTAATCTACAAGAATAAGACGTCTCTCAGAAGAACCCAGAAGGTTGGAAGAAACTCGGAAGGCAGAGAGGTGAAAATATCTAGCACTATGCACGTATATATATCTCACAACAATAAGGCAAGTGTTCACGAAAATATATTTCAGATTAAAATTACCGTAAGTGTACGGTTCGTTAACAAGTAATAAAGTGGACTTTTTGAGTTCGAATATCATCTCACGAAAATTGATTAGTTCAATTCTTATTACCTTAACCTTAACAGAAACTAGAATAAAGTGATGTTTTGTTGTGATGAAATTATAACTAAAACAATGCTAAATATGTGGGTAAAAATGATTTAACTAAATTAAATGCAAACGGCGTTAAATATAAGTTGGAGTGTTTGAATTTACGATGAATGTACCAGGATCTCGAATCCCTATGCAACAATTCTTTTTAAACTCAATTCTACACTTTGACAACACAGTGAAATATTGACGAATCAATGTTCCTAAATTATTCAAAACTCTCTCTCGAGTAATATCAAACATATGCTCATATATAATCCGACTATATTTCTATAGCGGATACGAATATACAAGAATCCATGAGTTTTTATGAACACTTAAAGATTCACACAAGGCATCGATATATTTCTATCTCATATCAGACCATATGACAATTTATATATGTCGAACATATTCCCTTTCTTTCGAATGCATGAAATAAGTCACAATACTCACATAATTACGTGCAGAATAATTATGGAGAAAATAAGATCATATAAATCATTCGAATATCCAAAACGTATTTTTATTGTTAAGAATGTAAAACTAATAAATAAAAACCATATTACATAGTTTATCGTTCTCCTAGTACAAAGAAATCTAGCCTAGCAAGTTATGAAGAAGAAAACACAAAGAATATTGAAGAATCGACGTCACCCAATATAATTCTTGAATTGATTCTCGTGTTCTTGGATTCGATTTTCGTGTTTTTCGCTTGTTCTCTGCTCCAAAAGCTCTTCAAAATATATTGTAATGCGTCTTTCTTACTTTTGGACGGCCCTAGAGTTTTAAAGACGATTTAAAATTCATTTCCAAAAGAATTGTATTCAAATTAGAAAACTGGAAAAAAAATTCTCGATTTGACCTAGGCGGGCGCCCGTAGAAAATGGGGCGACCGTCCAGGCTTAGAAAATGGCCTCTATTAATGGGGTTGAGGGTCGGGCGGCAGCCCAACCAATATAACTGAGTGACTGCCCAGTTATAAAACCTTCGTAAATTTTCTTTTCAGCCATTTTCTTCATTCTTTCTTCCATTTTGATTCTCCACATCAAATTACTTCAATTTTAGTGCTTCAACTTTACTCAAATGCATATTAGTCCCCAAAATTCCATCAATTGGCCAATTTATCATTCTTTCTTTTCCAATTGCTTAGAAATGGGTCCAAAACTAAAATAAGATAAAATTAATCTAAGTTAAGTAAAATGTAATAATAAAACGATACAAAATCTTAGGCCCAAATAAGTGCACAAAAATGCACTTATCAGCAAGAATCCAAGGACCAAAATTTGAACACGTGTCATCATCTCGTAAAAAATGTTTCCACTAATATAAACGTATCAGCAAAACACGACTTGAAGCCAAATTTTTTGGGAGCACATCATTGATCATAGTGGTGGCAATCGAGCCGAGCGGCTCGGCTCGTACTGTAGCAGCCCACGAGCTGCTCGGACTAGTCAAAAGACGAGCCCGAGCACGAGCTGAGTGGGCCGACTCGCTAGACGAGCCGGCTCGACGAGCCCACGAGCCGAGCGGCTCGTGGCTCGCCCATGAAGAAGAAAAATAAAATAAAAAATAATAATAAATTCAGTGACCAAACGGTCACTGTTTTTTATTTTTTTTTCATTTTTTTCTCTATAAATACCCACCCTCTATTCAACATTTTTTTATCACCAATACTCTCATTCTCTACTCTACTCTCTACAACTTACAAATTATCAACATTCAATAATATCATAATTATCATTCATTTATTTCATTCTATTATCATCTTCATCTTCTACATTTTTTTTACATTATTATCTTGATTTTACTTTTTACAATTCATTTTATATACTATTATATAATCTTCATTCACTTCTCAATTCTATATTTCTATTTTCTATATTCTATTTTAAATCTTCAACATTAAATTTCTATTATTAGCAAATGGATGCACGATCATTTGTTGAAAACTTGTTCGGTACGGAAGGCGAAACACATGCCCAAAATCAAATTGGGAACGAATTCGCCGGTATTTATGAATTACCAATTCCAGAAAACGTTGAAGAGTTCGACGTTCGTAAATGTAGTCATCCAATTTATTTGGATGATGTTGATCTTAGTGTTGATTTGGAACAAGATGAAGAACCTACATTAAATATTTTCGATGCAAGAGGGAAGAGAAAGGGGAAGAAATAGGCAAAATGTTGGGATCA
>CAIGRB010027056.1:0-18193 GCA_903798255.1 Fraxinus quadrangulata
AAGCGTTTATCTAAAAGAAAATCGAACCACAACAGCTTCAAATGGTTGCTGCTTGGCAGTAAGAGTGATCTGGACTAGTGTTCACGAGAGGTTTCTTAGATATACTACTGAACTTTAATGTTTCTGAAATTTCAGATTTGTCTTAATTAGTTTCTTACTCTAATAAATTCCTACATGTATATTATTTTTCATTTTAGTTTTACCCTTCATGAGTTCTAATAAAGGTCCTATATTTTCTGAAGTCTCATTTTCAGTTCTATTATGTTTATTTTCGACTGTATGCTTCCTTTTTCAATTGATTCCCAACATGTAATTGAACACATTAGATTATTAGTTATTTTACAGAGCTAGGGAATCAGTTATTGAAACTGCACCTGTATGTGACACCAATTCCTGTGTCCATGAAATGGAGACATTGCCGTTGGTTGCTTACCAATCTTATTTGCAAATTCCTAGTACAGATGCAGATTAGGTGCAATTTTTAGTTAGAGAGCTTCAAATTCTTGCTAATATGATGATTTTTTTTTATCCTACTCTTTATTTATTTTTTCTCTTTTCAAATTTGTTTAATTTAAGGTTAAGCTAGTCACCTAACTGACATTTTTGTCACTCCCCATGTTTGTTTATTTTGCAAAGTGTTAATTATTTAAATATTTAAATTTTGTTACAATTGTTAAAAAAATATTATTCTGAGGAGCCTCATAATAATTACTCATAATAATTAGCCGAGGGTTCTAAATTCTCAGGGCCGGCCCAAGATGCAAACTCTGAGGCAGTTGACACCATTTGCAAAGGACGCTCTGCAACAAACCCTACGCGTGGCTAAATTCTTCTGCTTTCTTCATGTTACAAACACGTACTTTTGCACTTTCGCTTGGGTACGCTTCAGCATCTTGTACCTCAACGTACTCTCTTGCTTGACACAAATTATTGAAGTTTAGGTTCTGTGATTGCAGGGTATGGGTCCCAGCATGCTCCCAACGATCAATCTCTACGGTAACTTGCTTTTGGCTGAAAGAATCTCAACCCGTCTGGGGAAAGTTGGCCCGGGTGACGTGGTCCTGGTACGGAGCCCCGAAAACCCGAGACAGATTGTGACCAAAAGAGTGATGGGCGGGGAAGGTGACAGTGTTACACGTGGTCCTGGTACGGAGCCCCGAAAACCCGAGACAGATTGTGACCAAAAGATTGAAGGGCGTGGAAGGTTACAGTGTTACTTACTTGGTGAATCCTAAGAATAGTGATGAAGAAAAGACTGTTATTGTAATTAACCCTAATTCTTAACTTTTTCCATTTTCAATTTGTTTTCAGAAATGTTCTTGTTTGTTGTATAATGAATCCTTTCTTTTTTGGTATGCTACTTAAGTTGGTTTATTGTAGTGGATTGTGTTGATTTTGTATATGATCAATCCAATTGCATTTTTTTATAGATAAAATACTGTTTAGGGTTTTTGGGTTCTAGACAAATTCCTTGTGCACGATCAATCTGTTTGATAGTTCTTATAGTCATCTGTATAATTCCTCTGCATATACAATATAGTTATCTGTCTCTTCAAAGTGCATAATATGTATGTATAATTATATTCCTAGAGCAAGGTACAAGTACTGGAGCATGTATTAGTCCATTGATGAGTTGTGCTTGAGGCTTCAAAGGTTGTGCATTAATATGTTATCAGTTTTCTTGTGTGTGGTGTAAAATTTTCGCTCTTTGTATTTTTTAACCAGATTTTGGGATTTATTTTTTCAAATTTATTAGGTACCAAAGGGCCACGTTTGGATAGAGGGGGATAATAAATATAATACTAAGGATTCAAGGAAGTTTGGGCCAGTTCCTTATGCTCTTCTGCAAGGCAGAGTTTTCTGTGTGGTAAGCAAATTTATCATTTGGCTGCAGGATTTCAGACTCCAAATTGCTTTATAGCCTTATTCGTGTTTCTTGGATTTTGTTTATACATATTGAAAAGAATCTAGAAGCTCTGGCCCGGACATCCACGGTTATCAAAAAATGAAAAAAAAGGAATCTAGAGGCTACCTTTGAACTTCAATTTAAAAGGATTATAAACTGGTTTGAATTAGACAGATTGAATGCCTTAAATTGAATTTTACTGAGGTATTTTGATTCAAGTTTCATTTAAATTTCAATGTTTTGAAGATCTATTCTTGCTTTCTTTTGTCTGTAGTTATGGCCTCCTGAAGATTTCAAATCAATAGGCAAGGATTTTCAGTAATTCAAGATCCGGTGAGATGCATCTGTTTACGACCTTCTTTTGCTAATAGTTTTTACTTTCTTTGCGGAATGTGGCATAGTTTTGTTCATTAAAGTTATGATGGAAACAGGATTAAGAGATACAGCATACTTCTTTTTGCAATCAAGCATTAAAGTTGATCTTCCAATGGCACTGTTGTGAAAATGCACAGACCTAACTCTATGTTACCTTCATGTGCTTTTCTTTAAGTATGTTTGTTCTGTTGAACATCCCTCTTGTTAATAAGGAATAAACTGGGATCGTGGTGTGGAGCTAATAGTTCAGAGGCCCATAGCCTTTCAATTTTTGAACCTAATATTGGTAATTTCATAAGTAACTGTGCAGTTTGGTAAACTTTCTCACATTCATAAAATGATATCGAATATAATCACATTCAGCAAGTTTTAATGAAAGTTAATTTTAGTAAAAGGAATTTAACAGGATTCAATAAGCTGATCTTAATTTGGGATCTCTTTTCTTGAAAAAAGCTTCACAAAGCTGTTCAATTTTTAAAAATTATTTTGAGATTAACTGTTGGATGCACATGGTCCTGCTTTTTTTATTGAACCGGGAAGACACGGGGTTGGATTTCCGTATGTGTTTTGCTGGCTCGTTGAGGTTTTGATGTGGTTCCTTGATTGAATTGTATGTTTTCTAACTTGTATGTGAAGTTTTCTAACTTTTTCATGTATGTTAAGTTTTTTAACTTTTGTTTTTATATACGTGATGGCCTAGAAAGAGGTTTCCATTTATCAATATTATTATATATATTATGAAAAAGATGTTTTTTATTTTATTTCGTTACACTACTTTTGCCACCGTCACATCCCCAGGCACACGGTTTTGGAACAGAGTGCACCATGTTGCGTCTAGACTGCATAATGAATTTAGCGTGGTAAAGGAAAGCCATATGCTGTATGTATGCAATTAAACTATTCGGTTGTGCTATATATACATAATATGCTTACATACACATACACATCATGTGGTGAGATATGATTAGGTCGGAATTTCTTCAATCAAATAAAAAAAAAAAAGACTTTCTAACTCTCTTTTTGACATCGCATCTGTATGTAAACCATTATGTAACTGATTACGTACAAGTAGCATTATTCTAAACAATTTATCAGATTATCTGCATTACTTTCTGTCGGTAACTATATAGTTTCCTATTGTATAACTTTTGATGGCAATGAAAAGTCAAAACTGAAGACATCGAAAATTCTAATTTATTTCATTGAAATTCGATGTCTATGGTTTATTAATGGATCGGTTTGTAAGAACTCACTCACTCACTCACTGCGATATGTGATGCAGTTGATGATCTGCATAGACATAGAAATTGGGTGCCTGGATGCAAGCAGTTTGAAGGTTTTGTTCTACTTGACCTGCATATACATCATCCAGAAATGAGCCTCAAAACATTTGATAATTCATGTGGATGAACTATAGCGGGAAAGGTTGTAACTTTTTTCCCCCCTTAATTATGCTCGTCCCCTTACTGTATTGTCTTTACCGTGGTGCTTCAGAAAACCGACGAGGAAATATTTATTCCTTCTTGACTGTGAAATGCTGGTTCAAGAACTTTGTATCTTAATTAGTCTCCACTTGCTTGATGTAATGACTAATTAAGGATAAAAATATCTTATAATAAATCATCATTCCGTCCTCCGTTTCTTTGGCTTTTTATGTTGTAGTAAAACAAATCATCTTTAATTTCGATGTGATTAGTCCAGTTCAAAGATTAGTACGTTGAATTGAAACTGAATTTAAGAAGGGTTTGCACATTTTGTTGTCGATTTTTATCCAACTCGAAGTTCCAGTATGCCCTTAATGTTTTACAATGCCTATTCCAAAATGCTTTATCTGCATTATCATAGCTTTGGTGAGAGAGAAACTAATGCTAATCGTCTCGGATATGGCCGTGTAGTGAAACTTTTTTTTTTCTTGGAATTAAATAAAGGGCTTTTAACTAGAAGTCGTGAGATGCGTTGATGTGAAAAACTCGACGGAGAAAAATCCTTAATTCATTAACAGCATGCAATCAACCTTCATCAAAATCAATAATTGATTTTAACCATATACTTTATGGGATTCATTATTTCATTAATTTTTTACCTACACATTTTATTAAATTTTATTAAAATTTACTAAAAATTAGATTTTTAGCTAAATAAAGAGGGGCTTACTCACAAATGCACGACTCTATTATTTTTCTTCTCTTTTCTTTTTTCTTAATAGGATGATGCTATCCAGGAAGCCGCATAGGATATGAGCATTAATTTTCTTGGTATTTGGCTAGAAGTTGTATGGTATATATGGTGCACGGAGCACATGCCTTCGATGAGATTTTTCCAATACTGCTAAATTTTTTAATATAAAATTTCAGTATTACTACTAAAACTAGAAAGAATTCGGTTTAAATGTAGAAATTTTCATAACTCAATCATAGATAACAGAATCATCAAAGATTTTTGATGTACTTTATTTTCTTTCTCAAACATGCCTATTGTTGTTCCAGTATTGTTGTACCTACATCATGGTTGACAATTTTATTTATAATATTTAACATGGTACACAATTTTACCATTGATTTTAACAACACGTATTCAAATCAACGATCTCGATCAAAGGGTGTCAAACTTGCTTAATTCTTGTTGTCCTTCACCTACGAAGTACAGAATTTTATGCATTAAATAATCCATATAGCCCTCTGTTGAGCTGTAGAAATTAGTGTTGAATCATTTGCTCGTCATTTTCAGAGAGTGCACGTTTGGCTAATTTTAAAAAAAGGGGGAGAGAAAAAACTATCAATGAAAATTGAAAATTAGGTGAGAATTACTTTTAATTTCTACAACACGAGTAACTTTCTGTATTATGAAGTACTAAAGATAATTTACAATACAGTAGTTAGGGCACAAGACATCATGTGGATGCCAAACAAAGCCCAATTAACTCGACCAGCTCAGGCTATTTATATACGAGATTAAAAATAAAATAAAATAAAAATCGAGAGTAAAGTGGGCAAACTTTGAAAGATAGATGTAGATATTACTAAAATTAAATCTCCATACGATTTAGTTTCAACTATTGTTAATATATATACAAGAGAAAAGCTGTCAGAATCATGGCAATAGCTGTCTTGTGGCTGAACTCTGAATGCTATGTAAAGCTTGCATTCAAGCTACTTCTCCTCTCGTGCTATCGGTGACAGTACCCCTCGTTTCAGCATCCTTCTCCATATCCTCGCCTCCAGTAAAATGTTGCAGAACAAAATTTAGACAATATTTCATATGGGACTTGCTCTTGATACCTACATTCATGTAAAACCCTAATCAACTGATAAACCGAGAAGCCCACAATGCAGATACACGAATGGCATGTTTGGTACAAAGGAATGGATACCGGAAATTAAGAAAAAAGAACTAAAATCTTGTTCATCATCCCGTCTAGTAGTTTCTCACTATATTAATTCTGGTCAATGCAATATATTACTGTAATTGAAATATGGTTTCATCACGGTGAATCTCAATCACTAATTTTCTGGTCTATAAGTATACTTTTAAATCAATTTAGTTTGATTGTTCCTTTGTTCCACAGATTTTGAAACCCTACAAACATCTCCACCCTTCCAACTATTATGAAATCAAGTGTGGTTCCACGTCAAAAGCACAAAGATATGGAAAACTATGAAGCAATCATTGATATTGCAGGAAAGCCATAAAACCAATTTATGCAAAAGTGAACATTAGAGGATAACCTGGTTTGACATGCTTGTTGCAGCAGTCCAGCTCTGTGGATGTACTGTCACTGAATCGTCTCTGATGAAAGTAATTGTTCTTGATTCTTGCTCTCGATTAGTTATAAGCGGAGGTGGGAGCTCTCTCATTTCCCATAGTACGAAGGCTGAGGGCACTGATGAACCTAGAAAAGGTTGTAATTGAATACACATTAATTAAAGAGAGAAATCTCAATAATAACTAAAGTCAATTTTATAACATGTAATAGAATCTCTAAAGCAGATAAAAGTTCTTGACTAATTACCCCCTCTAAAGGGGAAACAAATTTCAACATTTTGTTCTAAATTCATTCTTATCAGAAAGCATATGAATACCCATCTTTTTCATGGGTCACATGATTCAAATGTTACCCAAATATTCATAATTATAATCAAGACTTCCAGATATCTATATCAACTTGCAATTTGAAGGGGAGGTTCCGCATATCATATGAACTAGGTTGTTTAATCATAGTGACAAGTCTCGTTTAGAAATTTTTACATCAAGAATAGCGAAAGGAAACATGAGAATGTCAACAATCCAGACCATTGTATGATGTTAAAACAAATACCTATGAAATAATATAGAACCAGTAGAAAAGAGGTATAAACACCGTCTATCTCTTCTTGATGCCAATGATAAATCAGCTGTAATATTGATAATCTTTTGATTAGAAATTCCTTCCGTTGAAAACAGGAATGGGAGACAGCTTGCTACAGAATCACCGAGAAACTTACAGGTATATTTGTAGATATAGTAACAAGAGCACTTGATGTGAAACAAACAACAGATACAATGGCCAAACCTGCAACCTATACGCATCAAAATATGTTATAGAAAAACAATTGATGTAGCACAGTACCAATACCACTATCGCGGCAGATTATCTGCAACCTATAAACAGCAAAGTGTATTAATTGAAAAAACCAATTATTATGACCATAAGCAAATGAAATAGTTCCGCACTCGTTACCAAAAGAAGAATATAAAAGAAAAAGAAATGAATATTTATAGACTAACTGAAATTTATTCACGAATCATGACCATACACAACAGATTTAACACGTATGGGACAAATATGAATGGAATTCACTCACACAAGAAATCTATACAGCATAAAATGTACTCTGATAGGCATTAAGCTAACTAATAGTTTCTATTTTCGATGATTTCCTCTCACTAAACGTAATGTAAAGCATCTTATTTTTCTAGAAAAGTAAATTTCCTGGAGTACGATTGAGTAACTCACCTTCCACATTTCTGATGAGGCACGCTCAGACCTCACTTTTCTCATTTTCAAGAACAAAAAAAGCCCTGTAAAACAAAAGAGAAGCATTAGTAGAAACGAACTTAAGATAATCCCAGAGGAACTCCTATGCAAGTGTTAATAATAAATATATTGGTGTTTGTAATTATGGTCAAGAAAGGAGCAGTGCCTTCCCAAAATAATTTCAATCCAGAGGTCGTCCAATCATACTTTCTTTAGGTTCTGGTGCAATGAAATTATGTAGCAGCATGAGATTCAGATATTTGTCTGGTAGAAAAAATTTATCAAAAAGGAAATCATGTCCAACTGAAAGAATCTTTACATCACTTACACTTGAGTTCTCTCAACTATCATGTCTGAAATTCCAGAAGTTAGTCATGCAGTTCCCTCAATCGAGCATAGCTAACAACTAGAATTTCATTTGACTCTCCTTTCTACTCGGGTTTTATAAATAATCATTTTAAGAATAATAAAGTAATTTTTTTATTCTAACCCCTAATCAGAGTGATTACAAGATATGAGGAAAAAAATTAAAATTGGATTATAAGAACGGAGATAAAAATAAGAAAGAACAAGTACTTCAGACAATTCTCACTTTGATGGCCTGTATAATCTGGTACCCTTGACATGTATTGATGCTTTCTTAAGCATATTCTTAATTTTTCTCTTACTTGATTGATGTCATTGATTGACAGAAATATATACCAAAATGTACTTTTTACCAAAATGTTATATGGAACAATCCATAATGTGCATTGGCAACAAACTTGGTTTCAGCCTTCGGATTCATTATTTTTCAGAACATCACTTCCAGAATCTTATTTCCAGTTTTTATACGTGCCATTTTATTTTAAGCAAAATGGTTTTAGAATTGATCACCACCAGCTGGTCACTGTCAGATGAATCGTATTCACGACAGATACACGTTTAAGATTCATTAAAAATTAGCTTCATCAAAAAAAAAAAAAGGGGGTCCTCCCATATAAATATATACCCTGTCAATCCACTTCTCAGACTAATCTAAATGGGTTTCCGAAGCTAAAATTTCAGAAAATAGGAGCATAAAGAGTAGATAAAAAAAAAATATACTGAAAAAGGAAAAAAAAATGGTTAATATCATAAGCACTCACCATAGCATGCCAAGGCTCCTCCCAGGAAAAGAACTGCAATGGCAAAAAGATCTACGTATACCTGCAAGATTATTGCCAATTGCACATTCATCAACCCTGACCACACAGACACATACAAACACACACACAATAAGGTAATGCATTTTCATATGAGAATTACTGGTTAAAAGAATTTTAGCCCCTGTTTGGCACACATTATTTTTTTCATTCTCATTATTTTATTCATTTTCAATAACACATTCTTCAATAAAATAATATTTTCCATCACATCAATAACTTTTCCTTCTTTTTCAACCACATATTCTCCATCAATCTACTATTTCAAAATACATTCTTCCCAAATAATGTGGATCACACACACTCTTAGCGTCACTTAAACAGCTTGCCATTTATAGGCATTTATCTACAGTTCAGTAACAACATACGGACCAAATAAGAACAAAATGAATTGCATTGAACATCTCACATCATGTGAACAGAAAGATCCAACTTCTAAGACAATGACCAATTAAATTAACAGGGCAAATTTCCATTATGAACAGAAATAATTAACCATTGCTAAGTCAAATCTTATTAGAAACCCATCAGTTAGGAAATTTATATGGTTCAGTTATTCATAACCCAATAGAAGTCTCTGTTTTTAAATTTTAATCAGCTAAAGAGCGAACTTTAGTTCTTTCTATTTCGTCTTCTGAAATTCTAAATCTTGAAGGGAGAGGGAGGGAGCATACTGATAACAGAATTACTCAACTAGTCATATGATTTATTTTATACCACAGTACAAGCATACAAAACAGTATTGAATAGTACCACCAACAGGGCATTTTACTCGTGAGAAATTACAAAATAAAGATGATGTATCTTAGATTTCATAAAGTTGTACTATAACTGTATATCAATGTCATACTACAAGACCAAAGAGTAGTTCAATTACAAAGATGCCTGTGTAGCCGGTCTTAATATGTTACAGCACAACCTGTGATAACATGGCAGGTATATTTTCCCATAATTGAAACCATTAACTATAACACCATTCAAAAATTTTACAAAATTATATATGTGTTAGCTTACAATGTCACAATTAAGATTGAGAAGCCACGTCATAGCATTTGTTTGAAAACATAGGATAATAAAAAGAAACCAATGGCACATGCGTACATGCCTGAGCAATGACTTCAGAATCAATCTGATTCCGTCCCATGCCAATCCAGATTAGCACAGCACATGCTATCATTATTGCAAAAAATATCACAGTAACCTGGAAAAATTCATTATTAGATAAACTAAAATATGGATGAGAACACAAAACAATAGAGTTTCCAAGGAACGGAAAATGAATGTATAAAAAAGTTTTACTACTTCAATACCAAAATCACAATTTTTTGCCTGCTTCCGGTACGGATCGCCCGAAAGGAGAAACATCTTCTGCAACCATTGGTATTAGAATCAGCTCTCCTCTTCTCCAGCAGGGTTTCTCCGGGACTATATCCTTCATCCTCATCATCATCATCATTTGACTGATGGCAAAGGTCAACCCTAGAAACCATTCCCGTTGAAGGTTATCTTTTAGTTTCAGAAATCATTAACTTTATCACAATTTAGCATCAAATGAGTATTGAATATTGAATTAACTCTACAGAGGTATCAGGTATGCGTCCATAAAATGACAGTTCCACAGTTCCACTGTCCATGATGAGGCAGAAGAGTATAACCCAGCACAATTTGCAATTTTTAGTATATATCAAAGACCAACGATGACATCCAGAGTTGGTTAAGAAAGTAAACAATGTAATTTCAAACTTTTCCATCATAAATAAATGAATTCAAGCATAGAAACCAACTTCTGAAAAACTCGGATGCTTTACAAAATCTAAATTTAGAGCAGAAAATAAAGTAGCAAAAAATAATTTTGTATGGAAAACTATCTACTTTACTAGATTGATCAAATATATGGGCCAAATGTAATTTTCAATAAAAGAACAGTGCCAGTACGAGCGAATGATTACTGGCCACCTAACACTGTACATAATGATTGCAATAAGTTAACGTCCATAAAATCAGTCCTTCGCCATACTAAATTGGATATCAAAAAAAAGTTGTATTTGATATTAACTTTGTCTTATATACTATATTATATTCTTAACAGCAACTATATTGCAATGAACATCACAATCATATTATATTATTATTTATTTTGTATCATCTGTTTATTCAAACAGAAGCAAAATGCTGATGGGTAACAACAGATTCGACATTACAGACACAAATTTTTATCATCCAGTAAATTTAAATCCACAATGCTGTCTATTAAAACGCATGTTGAAAACAAAGCATTCAAATTGTCGAGTAACAAAAAGAGAACAACTTACCAGAATGACAAGAGTAGAAGAAATGCTGCAACGAACAGAATTTTGGGGAAAGCTGCAAAAAAAATATCTTCTAGTTTAAGCAACCTTTAAATTGTCAATCGAAAGTCTTATAACCACTCAAGAAGGTCGAGGACTAGACTTGTCTACCCATGACAACGAAACCACAGGAGTTTGACCAGCAAAGCCAACCCTTGCAAGCAGCAAGAAGACTTAACACAAAATAAAAGAAATACCCTGCCAGTGAGAAGTTATATTTCATTAGACTTCATGTGATGCAAATAAAAACTTCAACTATCTTCCAAGACATATAATTGAGATAATTGGCAACAAACAACTTCAAGACAAAAGGTGATGCAATTTTTCTAGGTGTAGGAGAAATTAAATCAATTAGGTAAGCACCTACGGCGTGACAACACTTGAGTTTGTGCATAACAACATGCCTATTCATCTTCCTCCGACCAAGCCCTTAAACCCTGTGAAAACCAAAGCCCATCTCAAAATCCACGGATGTTGTAGATGCTCGGATTTAACTTTTGTCCCTTAAGGACTTTGAGCTCGAGGGTCATGACAATGGGCTTTACCAAATAAACAAATTTAGGCTTTACTATGTTTTGTTCGTCATAGCCTTAGCTTTTGTACAGTCCCTATTTTACTTTACCTCTATGAAAGATGGCTTTTGAAGCATGTTTGTCGACAGTCATATCATCAACAAAATCACTATTATGTATCGTTTTCATATTCTGCGTCTTAAGGATATATCAGAGGAGCTGACAGGAACTTTGTAGTTTTTGAAGATTAATTTACGAAGTGATTATAATCAAATTAGGATTAAATAAGAGGATGAATGAAAGACAACATATAAGATTCAGGATGATTTGTACGAACGGTTAGTTATGCCTTTTGGGATGTCCAATGCGTCTAAGGGTGGACAAAATGTCCAGACTAGACCAAACCAAATTAGAATCAAACCAAACCAAACGGTTCAGTTCTACGAAAAAATTTAATGTTCTTGGTTCTTCAAACTGATAACCATTTGGTTATGGTTATAGTTACGTTCTAGTTCTAAAACTGAGAACCAGAACCAACCTTAATTTTTAGTTTTATTTTTTATTTATTAATTAGTGAAGACTCTAATTTTGTATTTATTGGAGACAGTCAATTATTTGATTTGGGCTCATTAGAAACAATCCATTAATTGTGTGTAATCCATTAATTGTGTGTACCCTAATTTTGTATTCATATGAATAATTTCTCTCACTTCTTTTCAATTTACACAACACGTGTCACGCAGCGAGAATGCTTATCTTCCCATTTGGCACGAAAAACACGCTAACAGCTAGGCGTGAGGCCTATTTTATCAAAGAGAGTGCACTAATTATATGATCATATGCAGGTACTCTCTAACATCCTACTCATATCGTGTGTGTACCAGTTGTTCGAGTTTGCCAGCTGAGGGGAAGGCGGCCTTGAGAGGTAGTACCTCGGAAGCCAAACCTGCTGTCCGTGAAAGTTGGTATCAGAGTGAGACCGTTCTAGCATACGATGTTGTTATGGGACAATGTCGTGTGTTCTTGCGGAGAAAAGATTTTGGACCACGGGTCGTGTCGGCAAGATGGCGGAACACGATGAAGGAAGTTGTGGAAAAGATAGATGAAAAAGGGCAGCGTTGCGCAATTGTCTAGGTGCATTTCGAGGAGTTTTCGAGAAGTGCACATTGCGAGGCACAATGACGAAGATTGTGTATTTTATTCGACATGCGTTGAGGTGCTGCGGTTTGGAGGCCGTCCACTCGAGGAACTAATGCTCAGAGGGGCAGAGGGTGAAGGTTGGTGTTGAAGGCGGTAAGTACAAGTTACTGCGAGTTTGTGAATGCCCGTCCATGTGAAGGTGATGTCGTTGTTATTCTTGCAATGAGATTAATTCGTGTTGATGCGAAACTCACTTCTCGCTACGAGGACGTAAGCGAATTCGAATGGGAGAGAATGTCACGTAGTGAGAATGCTTATTTCCCCATTCGGCACGGCAAGCACGCTAATAGCTAGGCGTGGGGCCTATTTTACCAAATAGTGGACTAATTATATGATCATATGCAAGTATTCTCCCTAGCATCCTACTCATAGCATGCGTGTGTGCCAATTGTTCAACCTTGCCGGCCTAAGAATGAGGGGAAGGCGGCCTTCAGGCGTAGTACCTCGGGAGCTAAACCTGCGGTTCGTGAAACCGCGGCACGACGGCACAGCGATTTATCACGTCAGTGGAGGAGACTCTTTCAACATCGAAAAATAGAATTGTTCAATTAATTAAAAAGCCTTTAAACGATTTTTTCACCTTGATCATTTGATGAATTATTTGTGTTCTTCATAGATAGAGGAAAATCTAATAAGCATTCATGGAATATTAAACTGTTAATGGTTGTCTATAAAAGTGGATTGTAAAAATTTTGCATAATCCATTCTTTATTATGAGGGTGTGCTGTATGAACCATTGTTATTACTTATTAGACAATCTTTTGTATGAGAATGAAAATTGATTTATGAATTCAAATTATGACTATATTTTATTAGTTTGGACTTCTGTGATGATAATTTGAACTTATTGAATGTTTAATGTTTAGTTTTTTAATTAGGTATATATCACTAACTTACGGAAATAGCGTAAGTCTGAAAAATTTAAGAAATGAAACTAGAACCGAACCGAATCGAACCGAATGATTCTGTTCTAGACTTCTAGTTTGGCTCCATATCTTTAAAAAATCATTTGAGTCCATTATCAAAAAAACTATTAGTTCATGGTCCGGTTCTCTTGGAATCATAACCAAATAGAACCATGTCTACCCCTAAATGCGTCTAGTACTTTTATGTGGATCACGAACTATATCATGCAACCTTTTAGGAAATTTCTTGTGTATTTTGATCACAATTTGATTTATAGTCAATTGCACACTTGGATCACCTTCGACAAGTCTTCCTTGCTATTTGTTCCATGAAATGTATGCTAACCTTAAAAAATGTTCTTTTCTACAATTACAAGTACTCTTCTTTGGGTTCATCATTTTTGCCCAGGATATTTTTGTTGATCTAGCTAAAATCTCTATTATTCATGATTGGCTTGAACCTACAACGTAGACTCAAGTATTCATGAGTTAGCTTCCTTCTATAGGAGATTCATTCAAGGATTTAGTTCTCTCACCGTCCCCATCATCGAGTGTGGAAAAAAGAATTTTTTGTTGGAACCCTTTCGGGCCAAAAAGCCTTCTTCTCCGGTAAGCAAAAATTGATTAAGGCTCTTGTTTTATGTCACCCTAATCTTTCTAAATTTTTAGTTTACCTGTGATGCTTCCTATGTCGGTATAGGTGGTGGTGGCTTAAGTCAAGATGGTCACCACATTGCTTACTTTAGTAAGAAAATAAATCATACTGGCAAAAGTATTCCACTTATAACAAAGAGTTCTACGTCGTTGTCCATCGTTCATGATATTATTTATTGTCGGAAGAGTTTGTTTAGACCATCGGGTTATTTGTTACCTTAATTCCTAGGGTCATTCAAGGGAATGACTGTTAAGTGGATCAAGTTTCTTCAAAAGTACACTTATGTTCTTCACCACCAATCTAGGTTCAGAAACTAAGCGACTTATACTCTTAGTCATATCACTAAGGTGATTCATTTTATGAACACTATTGTGGTGGGATTTAAGCGATTAAAGGACAATTATCCTAGTTGTCCCAACTTTGGCATCATCTTTCAAGAGCTCTTAGTTACTCTATGACCATTTTACTTTTTTGCTTAAAGATGGTTATCTTTTCAAAGGAACCAAATTGTGTATCCCTGATACCTCGTTTTGTGACTTTCTTGTCTTGAACTACATGCAGGGGGTCTAGCTAGTCATTTTGTTCAAGATAATATTGTCACCTTAGTCGACGATCGATTATTGGCCTTCCCTAAAGAAAAATGTTACTCACATAATTTCTCAGTGTTGCACATGTCATTTGGGCAAGGCACAATGTCAAAACTCTAAGATGTATACTCCTCTCTATGTTCCTCTTTCTCTATGGTATAACCTTAGCATGGATTTCGTTCTCGGGTTACCTAAAATTGCTAGAGATCATGATTCCATTTTCGTGGTTGTGAATACTTTCTCTGAGATGGCACATTTCATTCTATCCCAAGTCTACTAAAGAGTCCCATGTCACTAAGTTGCTCTTTAAAGAAGTTCACCTCCATGTCTCCCGATCACTATAGTATCTGATCATGATATTAAGTTTGTTAGTTAATTTTGAAAATCACGGTGAAAATTATTGGGGACGGCATTTGAGTTTTCATCCACATTCCACCCCCGATTGATGGTCAAACTGAAGTGGTGAACAATAGTCTAGGTAACCTACCTTGTTGCTTAGTTGAGGTTGAATCAGGTAATTAGGATCTTGTGTTGCTAACTGTTGAGTTCGCATGGAATAATTTTGCAAATTGATCTACCGATCATAGCCCTTTTGAGGTCGTCTAGAACTTATCCCCAAGTCAACCACTAGATCTTGTTCCTTTGTCTACTGATTTTCATCACATTGCCTCTGCTCAAGCATTTGTTAATCACATTTGCGACTTGGATTATGAGAAACGTTAAAATTTCTTTTAGTAATGACAATAATAAACTAGTCGCTAATTCAGATTGTAGGAATAAAGAGTTTAATGTTGGCAATTATGTAATGATAAGATTGGCACCTGAATATTTTTCAAAACATGCATCACTTGAACATTGCCCCATTATTAAACAGCTTGAAACTAATGCTCATCTACTTGATTTGTCAACGTATTTAAATATTATTCCTGTTATAAATATAACATATTTATATCCTTATCAAGCATGTTCGAGTCTCCAATTTTTTCGTCTAATATTTCAGCAAGACAGGCTCCTTGGCTGCCTCCCGGGCATCTGTGACCACACATTCACTTCAGGATATCATCGATAAGATGCTCGACAATCAGACTGCTGCTTCACAGGATGATGGCTTTCATGGGGTTCTGGTGTGTTGGAAAGGTCGTCCACTTGACGAAGCTACTAGGATTACTTAAGATGCTTTTCATCAGCTGAATGCAAAGTTTTTGGATGCCTATCTGAATTATACATGGTTGGAGTTGAGTTCTTTTCAGTCGGGAAGAAATGATGCAACATGAAACGTATATTCTAGATGTATGAGAAATTAAATCAATTAGGATTTTGTAACAATTTTTCTTATTTTCTTGTAAGACAACTTATTTGGTTTCCTTTATTGAGAAACCCTAGATTTCCTTATTAACCCTAAGTTTGACTCTATATAAAGAAACTGTTTACTTTAATGAGACACAATTTTAATCATTGAATATAATTACAAGTCTCCCTCCAAAATCTCTCTTCTTCTCTTCCCTCCCTTTCCTTTCTTCTTTAGTTGTTCGTGTTGAATTGCTTAAGTTCCTCGTCAGAAGGCTAAATAGATTAAAATTAAACACACATACATAGGTACTGCTGATGAGAATGTTAACGTAATAAGGCCCAATAATATGCGTTAATAACTTAAAGTTTAGCGAAGAACTTCTCAAGCCTGCTTTATTCTAATTTTTTGTAACATCTAAATAATCCAGGAATCTGCCTTGCTTAATGCCTCATATCCCATAAACCACTAGCTACAGATTTTATTTTATTTTTTTCCAAACCCATATTCTTCATGATTATTACTGTAGCATTCAAATTTCCAATCATTTGGTTTTCAAGCATCATTTTGCACTTAATTTAGAGCCACCACAGGCATAAACACATATTATGTAAATTCAGGGCTTTCAAATTAATAATTAACAGAGGAACAGTATCGCTTGCGGGAGTCAGGTTATATGTGTCATTTGCCATTTATTGTTAGTATCATGGCCGAAACAATTGAAAGGTCTGAGAAAACAACATTTCTAAAAATACTAAATTCTCACCCAAATTAGAGGATCCAATCATTAGATGAAACACCTGCAATTTAAGACACGATTTTATCAGATTTACACTTTGATACAACAAAATAAACAGCCATTTTAAAATCATATATATTTGATCTTAAGGGTGTGTTTGAGCCAATAATTCGGAAGAATGTATTTTGAAATAGTAGATTGATGGAAAATGTGTGGTTGAAAAAGAAGGAAAAGTTATTGATGTGATGGAAAATATTATTTTATTGAATACTGTGTGATTGAAAATGAGTAGAAGAATGAGAATTTTAATGTGGCTCAAACAGAGGCAAAATCACAATCACCAATAGGTCAGCATCTAAATATGCTCTCTTGTCTATCTATTAGACTACACACCATCATGAACCATACGCATATATTACAAGTTGCAAAATTGAGAGGTGCATGCAGTTCAAACTCAAGAAACCCACAGGGAAAAATCTTCTACTAGAAAATGGAAAACAAACATTTGCAACAAAATACATGTCCAACACTCTTCTTGGAAAAGAAATCCCGAGTCCAAGACCCATTCTGGACTAGGCTTTTAGTGTAGTTGTGGACTTTAACATTCTAACGAACTTCATCTGAAATGAAAAGGAAATACAGAAAGGCAGAAACTACAGAGTAATGCAAAAAGAACATCAATCACAGAAAGGTATTTTCGGAGTATTTTCAGTTAAAAACCACAGTCCTAAATTGCATATCTTGTGAATAACAGAATCATTCCTCGGACATCTAAGAGAATTCATTTGAAATTATATGTTTCGCAAGGTAAGTTTGGAATAATCTAATCATTGAATAGTCATCATGCACCTACACTAAGTTGTGTTAGTTTTTTCCTTTTTCTTGTTTGTGACAAGACTTGAGACAAACACTAGAATATAACAACACGGATAAACATCACAGGATTTCATTACGGTCCATCTTATCCAGTAACTAAAAGAAACTCACTCAAGATAACTTTCTGCAATTTCCAACTTCTGTTGCAAAATATAGTGCACATACTGTTGACAGGCAAACAAAGGGGAATGTGTTGTGTGAATGGAACAACTGCTTACTTTTTGACGCGTCCAGCCAAGATGTGAGTTCCTTGAATGAATCCTCATCAACTGGTACAAAAAAAAGTCTTGAATCTAATCAAGTGGTATATCTTTAAAAGCAGTAATGAAGGCAGCAACATGCAAACATGTCAAAAGATCAAATGCAGAAGCAAACTAAATTATACCGAAGAATAACATAGTGTGATTCCAAAATTGAAATGTCTACAGAGAATTTTTATGGCGGCCTAGGCCACATCGATTCTTGAACATCAGAAACAAGTTATCGCATTTAATTCCGACATCACTGCTTAATATTCTTGCCGCATTGTCATCCATCAAGGCCAATTAAACTCTAAGAAACCAGAAGTAAAATCCATTTTTTTCACAAAAAAAAAAAAAAAAAA
>CAIGRB010027056.1:18753-36868 GCA_903798255.1 Fraxinus quadrangulata
TTTTTTTTTTTTTTTTTTTTTCCAGAAACAAGTTAAAAAAAGTTAAGAGGCTGTTCTCTTTATATTTCAGTTCTGCAATTTGAGTTTTGAATTCATTTTATATTTTGTGTTTTGAGTGTGTGTTGAAATTTCTGAAAATGCGTTCTTTTTATCATTCTGAAAAATTGTTTTTCAAAACATAAAAATGTAAAACGCGTTTATTTTGAAATTTTGAGAATATTTTTTTTATAGTATTTTATTCAAGAAATCTGATTATTCAATAAATTTTAATAGTTTAATGTTAATATAGTATTAAATGATATATAAATTTTGAAATTGGTGAATTTTGAAATATTTTTTTTTAAGATATAAAAAATACAACCTAAATTAATATGTTGCGTCAAGTCTTAACCAAACCTAATCAAGTAGTAAAAAAGAGGACTACTAATCTCATGTTAACATGGTAATAAATATTTTGAAATCAATCTTATCAAGTTCATGTTAGTTCTCACAATTCTTTTCAAACTAGAGTTCAAAAAAATGCAATGATGCATCAACATTAGTATATTGCAACATTTCTTTTCAAACTAAAGTTCAAGTTTCAATTTCTCACAAATTAACTAAAAGTAAAGCACAATTACACTAAATACAAGCGCTATATGCAGCGGTTGAAGAAACTCTATCACACATAGCCACTAGCCATTTTTAAGTCTTGAGTTAACTTGATAAGTGCTCCGTCTTGTCATCAATGGATTCCAAGGAGTGCAGCACCTTCCTTCGGTTTTCCTTCGACTTCTTCATCATCTTTGACAGCTCGAATGACTAGTACAGCTAACAAAGGATAACTTATTGTGAGTACCCAATCCACTATCAATTCGTTAAGGAATCGCACGTTGTGTACATCAATTTGCCAAGCAACCGCTGCCCTCGCACTCTGTACACCCATGTAGAATCCAGTATTCCTAGAACATGTGTATTAAACAAGAATTTGACCAGTATGAAATTGACCAAGTGCTATAGTTTACAATTTACGTGTCGATTTCATACCTGCTAAGGATCTCAGAATCATCGACCAAGGATCCAATAACCCAATAGTCGATGCTCTGGAACATGGCATCAAGCAATCCATAACTAAAATACAACATAAATGGCCCCGAAAAATCAGTATGATCCTTAAAATCCAACTTGAGTGTCGACAAATCATGACGAGAGTAATGTCGTTGTTTGGCTAGTCCCCCACCCAAAATAGCCATACTAAACACAGCCACAACTCCAATACCAACCAAACCCTTAGTCCTCCTACTCTTAAAGCTGAAATTCATTATGTACCCAATAAGAATAGAGCCCACCATCTGTGCACCCTAGTTAAATACATTATTGAACTCCCTCAGTTCTCAAATTAAATAGAACCCCATTAATATTAGTAAACTGGTAACTATAAAAAAAGTTACGAGCCTCTTGCATAACATACCTTATATAAATATTTCAATTTTCAACATGTTGATGTTGAAAATTGTAAGGACGATTTTTTAGCCAACTTTAAAGTAGAAATGTGTTTTTCATTGACAACAATCTTCATATACAATTTGTATCGAAGTTGTAAAGTTAGTAGGGCCATGTCTTTGGAGGGGACCGTTTGTTTCTATTTATGTAGAGAAAGGGCTCCTTATTGATGGACTTATGTCCTGTCAATCAAATCAGCTACAGTGCCGAGCTTGGAAGGTGTGCCAGTGATCTTATCTTTGTTTGGTTGATGAGGTCAGCTTTTCATCAAATCATCATGATGTCGTACCTGCTGTAAGAAGTTATAGCAAATNTATGGATCAACCACGAACACACAGCCAATTGTTATCCATCCTCTAGATAATAACCAAATTCACAGAATATATTGATAATATAGGCCGCATCACACCATTAATCAAAATAGAAAATCGAAAAGCATTTTCCCCATACCTAGCGAATCAAATAAATATAAATCATTCAAAACTTCAATTGATCAATTATTAATCTACAAACGAGTAAATAAAATGTCTGAATCCACATATACCTATGAGATGGACAGAGAAAAAATGGAGAAGAAAAATAGCATAAGGGTTCCCTTGATTCTGTACAAAATTGAGAAAAGGGATAAATCAAATAAATCATCAATTCTCGCAAGCTCACTCAATTCTGGACAAAATTGCAGGTGACCTATGGTGGTACTGGATGCGCTTAATTAAGAGGAGTGGAGTGGTGGTGGTCTGCGATCGAAATGGTGGCCGACGACGGTGGTAATATGGCGAAAATCGTGACTGGTAGCGCAATTTTGGGTGGTTATTTGGGCTGTTTTCGACAACTCCGTGATCAGGTGATGACAAAAGGTTAAGATGGAGATGAGGGGGTTTGAATGGTAGTGGGGTCTGGTGGTCTCAGTGGTGGGTGTTATTTGATTGTCGATGAAGAAGGCGGCGGCTCTTCTGGCTCACTAACGCACATTTATGGAGAAAGAGGGGTCATTTTTCGTGTTTTCTGATTTCCCAGTGTTTTGGCTTGAAAACACTCAAAACGTTTGTTTTGACATTTTGGGTTTTCAAGCCAATTTTTTTTGTTTTCAGAAATTCATTTTTGAAAATGGAAAAGAGAACGTGTTTTCACTGTTTTGAAAAATCGAAAACAAAAAATGACATGAAAATAACAAAGAGAACATGGTCTTAAGTTTTGAAATGTGAATATAAGAAGTGCAACTCAAATGGGTTGAAAAAATGTTTGAATTTAAGCCCCCGTTTGGCTTCCATTATTTATGATATATTTTTCTCTCTCTTATGTTTAACCACACATTTTCCAATAAAATAATATTAGACATAAACCAAAAACTTTTCCTTCTTCTTCAACAACACATTCTCCAAAAATATATTATTCCAAAAATTATAAAATCAAATAATGGGGGTCAAACAGGGACTAAATCAAAGCATCCACACAAATTTTAAAAAGAAAATTGTCCACATCTATATCATAGTACATAGTAGCTGGGTTTGGAGGAGATTAAATCAGATTTTTTATAGATTTAATAAAAATTAATGAAATATATAATTAAAAATTTGAGAATTGTAAAAAATTAGAGAGAGATGAGAAAAAAATAGATAGAAATCGATAAATTTGTGTGTTTTATTAAAAACAAAAGCTCCATATTTATAAAAAAGTATTAGGGCAATCAAGAATATAATAGTCATAACAACTAGAGCTGTAAAAGTATAAAAATCATTCATAAATACTACTATAATTACAATACTCCCTCTTGAATGACTATTTACATAATAACTATCTCATTGAAACATTGTTTGACAAAAATGTCAACAAATAAAAAAAGAGTACAAATAATTTGAAATAATAAACTGCTGTTTCGTTAAACCTTATCAAGAAAATTCAATGTGATGAAACTTGATCGAAGAAAAAAGAGAACAGTTACTGCCTTTGATTTCAATTCTTGTATCAAGCAATCCATGTCTTGTGTATTAATATCTTCAATAATCATGTCTTGCACGTCAACGTCTTAAAATATAAAATCAGCTGGACGAAACTTGATGATTAAAAAATAGCTATTGTTGACCTCTTCGAGAGTCTTGTAGATATAAGAGTATTATTTTGAAGGTAAATATTTTTTATGTTATGGATATTTATCACATAAAAAATATGGTTCATTAAAATCTTATTAGAAAAAATCTTGTGGGAAAAATCATAATAAAAGAAACAGATACAATATTAGTTTAAATATGCTATAAAAATTGTTTTGTTAAACAATCTATTGAGACAAAACATTGGTCAAGGAAGAAAAGAGTATAACACATATTTACTCCCCCCATGATAATATCACTTGAATTATGCATCAGGCATATTAAATCCTTCAGGGATATCATTAATAGTTATACTAGATGAGTTGACTATCACATATTTTAAATTTCATACATCGTCAATATAACATGATATGTACTTGTTATTTCATCCACCACGATCTTTATAAAATTCACCATATTGAGAGTGTTGCATTACATATTATGACTTCATTTTTCTCATGTCGTTTCTGCATAAGTATAAAAGTTTAGATTTTCGAACTGCAAGTTCAGAAACTTTATATTTTTGTAATAAATTCAAATTTAATAAGATTATATCATTATTTTAGCCAATCATATCTTCAATTGATATGTGTCAATGAATTCATTTCGATATTCCCGCTATGCATAATATGAAACGGTACATCATGCACAAAAGTGTTGTCGACAATCTTTTCTTTTTTTATTCTATTTCTTGCATAACAACATACCTTATATAAATATTTCAATTTTCAACATGCTGATGTTGAAAATTGTAAGGACGATTTTTTAGCCAACTTTAAAGTAGAAATGTGTTTTTCATTGACAACAATCTTCATATACAATTTGTATCGAAGTTGTAAAGTTAGTAGGGCCATGTCTTTGGAGGGGACCGTTTGTTTCTATTTATGTAGAGAAAGGGCTCCTTATTGATGGACTTATGTCCTGTCAATCAAATCAGCTACAGTGCCGAGCTTGGAAGGTGTGCCAGTGATCTTATCTTTGTTTGGTTGATGAGGTCAGCTTTTCAACAAATCATCATGATGTCGTACCTGCTGTAAGAAGTTATAGCAAATGATTGGTGGAATAGGGAGGTGCTAACACCATTTCTTCCAGGTGTTGCTTCTTGATTAGAGGACTTGGTGGTTTAACAATGTTGTAAGGAATCTGTAATCATTATATCTCCTAGAATTATAGGTTTGAGCTGACCTTGTAACCCGATCTGAATTTTACACGAGCTAGGTACTCATAATATGCATGTTTTAAATTAGGTCGGAGTTCAAAGCCCAATAGTTACCCCTAATGTTTGTGTTCACCCATGTGATGGACTGACCTTGAATATAGTTGGCTTGTTTTCCCATAATTGTCATTAATACATCATTAAAGTAATTGACAATTGTCATTGTTTGATTGGGTGAGTTGTCTAGCACCTTCTTTAGCTTCCCTTCGAGGCTTGGTATTTAAGCTATGTAGTTTTGACTTATCAAATATGTGCCCTTCGTTTTTCCTCATTTTCTCATCCAACGATCCTGAATCTATCTTTTAGTTTTCTTCTTTTTCAAATCCTTCTTCCTCTTTCCATTTTCACACTTTTGCTCTCAAGCTTTTCTCTCTCAATGAAGCAAAATTTTTCTCGCATTTTCATTTCGTTTCTGAGTGAGGTCATCCATTTCCCAAGTATTCCCCTTACCAAAAAGCACCTTTCTTTTTCTTTCATTTTTCACCTCGACTATTGTATGAGTTCGGACGAGTCTAAAGTACATTCCTGGGGTAACCAACAGGAAGAGTCAGTACCTCATACTCTTACATCTTTTACTAGTTTGGACCGTCACGATGTCTTAACTCCGGCCCCAATCTCTATAATCAATCCGGAAGATTTAGGTTATCCTAGAATCATAGAACAAAACCTTGAGGGCGTTTGGGGTTCTAGGGAGGAAGATGAAGTTGGATCTCACGATGGTGATGAGGAAAATTGTTCTCAGGAATGGGGGGCTTATTCTTATAGGTCGGTAGTGAAGGAAGATCTGCTAGCAAGCTTGAGAGCTAAGTATAGTATTCCTAGCTCAGTGTAAATGGTAATCCCCAATCGTTCGGACCGAGCTAGTGGTCCCCTAGTGGGATATATAGCTCCGAGCTTTGCCATTTTAAATGTCGATCTCAGACTCTCTTTTCCCAAGATCATTCGTAGGTTTCTTTCTTTCTGTGGAATAGCTTCCACTCAGCTATGCCCCAATGGGTGGCAAACATTGATTGCTATTCTAATTCTGTGGGAAAAGCTAGGGAACCCTGAGCTGAGTGTGGAACAAATTAACTCTGTTTTTACTTTTAAAGAGGACAGGAAGAACACTGGCTGGTGGTATGCTAGTATTAGACCTAGAATTAGGGGCCACTAGTGTTAGACACTCATTCCTCAATAAAAAAAAAAAAGAAAGGAAGAGTTCTTCTATATATTGGGTAAATGGCTATTTCACCCTGCTGAATTAAATAGGGAGGGCGTAGTTCCTACTCGTTATCATCCACTATGTAAGTGAATATCTTCTTTGTATTTTGCCGAACTGAATTGTAAGTATATCCTTAACTATTTTATTTTGTTTGCAGATTACAAGAAGGCTACTTTGACTTCGGATGTTAAAGAGCGAGTTGATGTAATCAGAGCTCTTCCAAAGAAGTAGGGGTCTTGCAAATTCGTTATCTCTTATTCCAATCTCTTTCAGGTGAGGTTATTCATATCTCTACCTCCGACCTCAACGACAGCTGGAGCTTTCACATCCATTCCAACTACTTCTAGTAAAGACCGAATTGTATTTAAGTATTTCAGTTAGTTTCTCGCTCGGATACTAACTCCTTTTTTTTTAGATCGGGACAGAGACTTGCTGGGATACAAGGAAGCAAAAGCGGCAACTGCACCAATAAAGGAAAGATGAGGGAGGCTCCTGCTGAGGTAGTGGGCCAACCTGAGGAGGTTATGGTTGAGCAATGAGCTCAACTCTTAAATCATGGCTGTTTTGAGGAGCCACCGACAATGTCAGCTCTTGTAGCCTTATCCCTGGATAAGTCCTTCCCCATTATACCAGTATAGAGGTCAATCCCTACTTCTTCTCCCCTTTTCACGACTATCGGGCTTAGCTCTTCGAGGTCGCAGGAGCGGTGCCCAGATCTGTAAAGGCCTAACATTGATGGCTTTGTGGGCCATCAACCTACTTCCTCAGGGCTCCATATCCATCAAAGGAGTCGACGGTTGCACTTTCTTCTCCCATCAGAGACTCATCCAACCTCCTCAGTAGAAGTTGGAATGAGAAAGAATAGAAGTTCTTCTTTGAAATGCCGGTGGGTAAAGCTGTGAATATTGTCTAGCTCTACAGCCACAGATACATTATATGTATATGATGTCTATGGTAGATAAGGTATGTACTTGAGCTCGTGTACTTAGAAACTTATGCTTCTTTCATTTTATAACTTAGATTACTATTCAGGTAAAGGCTCAAATGGACAAAATGTTAGAAGTCAAGAATCAAGCCTTAAGCCTTTTTGAAAACATGGAGGTTGAGAGGACAAGATTTTCTAAGAAAGATAAGGAGTATGAAAATTGCCTCGACAAGATGGCGATTGAGCTGAAGGCGAAGTTAGCCTCGAAATTGAACATCCTGGATGGCAACAAGGCCTTGAAGATTTGTGGGAAGAAGGCCTGCCAGTGGGCTTTTACTGAGAAAAAGAGGGTTGAAGAAAAGAGAGCTAGAGCTGATAAAGAGCGAGCTCGAGTTAATAAGGCTATGAAGAGGGCTGAAGAAGCCACCAAGAAGGTAGAAGAGGCTGAAGCTAAAGCAGCCAAGGCAGTCAAAATTTAAAGGGACTCTCCTGAGTTCTACACTCTAGCTCAGGATGCCTATGCAGTAGCCTTGGAAGAGCTCGTGAAGTATATTGGCAAAGAGAGGCCAGACTTCGATATTACCTTCTTAGTAGAAGCCTTGGAAGAGCTGGAGAAGATGTCTAAGACAACTGGGGTTCGCACCTCTCCTGCTGATGAAGATGTTGAGGATAATATTATAGCTCAACAAGATCTCCCAACCCCTTAGCTCTCCTTATTTAATGTTTTTGCTATATATTGTTCCTTATTTTGATTTGCTTGTAATTGACATTTTGCTAGCAAATGGATATGTTATTATGATTGAGTGTTACTTCCATTTTTTGCACAAATTGATAATGTTGTGATTCTCTTAATTGAAAATCATCTCAGTGTTGCAACTGAGGTCGGTTTGTTTAGGAGCAAAGCCTTCGTAATTAAGCTTAAGTGTTGCAGCACATGCAATCTTAGATCATCTTGCTTGTGAGCAAGGCTTTTGTAATTTTGATGAGTACTTGAAAGTGTAATATTAAACACGCTTTCTTATTTTGGAAGGTATTACAAAGTACATTCTGTTTTTATTGATAATATTTCTTAAGATCCTAGGCATTTTAAGGGTGTTTTAGAGGTCTCACTTCCATGTCTTCTAGCTCGTAGGCTCCTTTAAGTAGCACCTTTATCACTCTATGAGGACTTCCCAATTAGGCCCTAAGATCCAGAATTGGCTTCTCTGGTGGTGAGGAAGCACTTCTTTAACACGAGGGAGCCAACCTCAAACTCCCATTTCCCCGACCTCTTGGTTGTAGTACTTTGCATTACGTTGCTTGTATATAGCATTCCTAAGTTCGACTTCATTCCTCCTTTTGTCAGTCAAGTCTAATTTCCTATGAAGGGCTTTTCATTCTCAGCTTCATCATACATTTTAGTTCGAAAAGAAGGAATCTCTATCTCCAATGGGATCACTGTTTCTACCCCGAAAACTAGAGGAAATGGGGTTTCTTTGGTGCTAGTCCTAAAATTGGTGCGGTAAGACCATAGCACAAATATGGAGTTTATTAGCCCATCCTATTTTAATAGCATCAAGTTTCACCTTCAATTTATGTTTCATGATCTTATTGATTGCCTTGACTTGACCATTGGCTTGGGATGGGTGTGGCATGGAGGAGTACTTTCTAATGCCAAGTTCTTCGCAAAAGTTTAGGAGATGTGCATTGTCAAATTGTTTTCAGTTGTCAGTCTCGATGGAATGGGGTATCCCAAACCTATATACAATCGATTTCCATATAAAATTTGTGGTTTTTTTACTAGTAATCTTGGCAAGGGGCTCGATTTCAGCCAATTTGATGAAGTAATCTACTTTAACGATTGCAAACTTGGTTATCCCTTTTCCTGTAGGCATGGGGCCAAATAGGTCTACCCCCATTTGGATAACGGCCAAGGAGTAACCACAAAACTGAGCTTTTCTGGTGGGGCTTTGATGATTGGGGCAAGATATTGACATTTTACCACACTTTCTTAAGAACTCTAAAGCGTCTTGTTTTATTGTGGGCTAAAAGTATCCTTAGCGTATGATTTTATATGCCAAATATTGCCCATTGGAGTGATTTCCACAAATCCCTTCATGTACTTCTTGCAATGCGTAGAGTTCTCCTTCTTAGTTTAGGCATCTTAATAAAGGGATCGAATATCCCTACTTGTAGAGGATATTGTCGAGTAGAGTGTATTTATCTGATCTCGTTAGGAGCCTTCTTGCTTGAGCAGGATCTTCAAAGCACATACCTGTCTGTAAGTATGAATTTATCTCATCCATCCAAGTAGGCTTTCGATCTATCAACATCGAATGCTTCATCTTTTTCGATGTGGGATACATGACCCTCCCTACTGGAATGCTGTCGACCTCCTATATTCCTTCATTTGTAGATAGATGAACTATGGCGTTAGCGTGACTGTTCTGAGCTCAGGGAATTTGTACGACATGTATAGTTTGGAAATTTTCAAATTCTTTTTTGACAACTTGGAGATAATTGCTCATCGTTTCGAACTGAAGTTGTCGATGCAAAGCGTTCGGACTTAGTTATCACTAGTGATGGAGCTTTTCGCTAGGCAGTAGGCTAGTGGTTCTTAACAATGAAGAATTGAAACGAGAAATTATGAGAGAAGCTTGTGATACCCTTTACTCAATTCATGCTGAGAGTACAAAAATAGTTCGAAACTTGAGAGAACATTTTTTGTAGATGGGCATGAGTCGTGATGTAGCAGTTTATGTTTTGCATTGCCTAACTCGCCAACAAGTTATTGGCCTATGGTTGACTTCATGTTTTGATTATAACAAACAAATATTTTTTATTTCTAACAATTGAATTCGAGTTTTCATAGTTATAGTTGCAAAGTTGATTAATTGGAGACAAAAAGATCACTGCCAAAGACTCGTATCGGACTATCAATAAAAATCGAGATGGAAGCCAAGCATTCACGTCTAATCACTCGAATACAAAGAACTTCAATAGTCAACCATCGAAGATATTAGATTTAGATGTTTCGGATTCATGTGTGAACGTAAAATGTTTTAATCCTTAGCAATAAATAACTAAAAGCTCAATAAATGAATTTTTAAGCAAGAAAAAAATTAGTTCATAAAAATACTTGAATAAAAATTATTTTTCGAAAGATAAGTACTTTAACTTGATATTCAAACATTTTACAATGTCACTTATCTTGAAAAATAAAGTGAAAACATCCTTCAAAAATCGATATTTTTCAAAACAATAAAAAAAAAATTCGGGAAAAAGTCCAAGTAGACGTCTGGTTCATCCAATGGTCACTTTTTTAACAGTTCTGAATCTTGATGCACAACAGCCAAACTAGTTGACTGGTTTAGGATGCAGACGTCTGGATGAGTTGTCCGATTAGCTAGAGTTTTTGACATTTTGACTGCTATAAATATCATTTCACTTTGCATTCATTATAACATTTTTGAAAGCATTTAAGTGAAATATTCTTGAGCTAAAATATATTGGTCTTACATCTTATTTATCTTTATCAAATCATTTACTTTGAAAAACTTTTGATTGAATCAACTTCTGAAAACCATTCTTTTCATCAAAGTTTTTTTCTCACCTAACACTTGATCTTCATTCATTACTATTTATTAAAATGTTAGACTATTTATTTCTTTGTACTTAATTTAATCATATCATTTATTAAGAGAGAAGTTTGAAATTATGAAATCATTTTACTTTAAATTTGTGGATCATATTGAGAACCAGTAAAGCTCAATATTGTATAAGGATTTGTGCTCCTTGTTTGTAAATTACCAAAAGTATTGTAAGGATTTGGATTGCACATACGTCAATCAAATGTAGTGAAAATGCCTTGTTCGTGACAAAGAGTTTGGTTAAGGAGGACGTAGATAATATTTGGGATCGAACCTCCACAATTACATCATTTGACTACTCTCTTCCATTTTACTTATTATTTTCATACTTGTACATTTTTGTTTGATTGAATTATTCATTTTAAATTAGCTTAAACTTGAATTAATTGTTCGAAAAAAAATTTAATAACCAATTCACCAAATTCTTAGTTAGTTATTTTTGAATTATCAATTGACATCAGAGCAATGTACACATTTTTCAAAGATTTCACAATCTTGAATAATAACTATTCAAAATCATGAGGGGTATTCTACAAATCGTTCTCCTTTCTTTGATGATACGTATTATAATTATTGGAAAGTTAGGATGATAATTTACATTCAATTAATAGATTATAATATTTGGGACGTTATTAAATATGATCTTTATGGCCTACCAAAATTATAAAAATTGATGGCAAAATCTACTTTATTCTACTTTAGATAGGAATGAATTTAATCATATTAAAACGTGTGATTCCACATATGAAAATTGGCACACATTAGAAGTTACTTATGTTGACACTAGTAAAGTAAAAGAAATTAAGATTAATCTCTTGGTTAAAGAATTTGAAAACTTTTTCATGAAATAAGATAAACATATTGTTGAGATGATTACTCGTTTCACCGATATTGTTAATGGTTTCAAAGGTTTTGATCACAAATTTACTAATGGTGAGCTTGTAATTAAAATGCTTTGGTCATTATCAGAAGATTATAGCTCATTAAATATGTTGATAGAGAATATAAAAATATCAACTCATATCAATTGAAAGAACTTTATGGAACATTGATGACATATGATCTCAACAACTTCGAAACTAAAGAGAAAACAAAGAAATGCAAAGAGGAATCAAAGGAGCCTCATAAGCGCTAAATTGCTCTTAAGTCAGCAATTAAAGATGGAATTAAAAGTGAAAATATGAGTGATGAAGAGTTCGATGATCTAATCATTCTTGTTAAAAAATGGAGATGTTTTCGAAATAATTGAAAATTCTAAAAAAAAGAAGAAAAAGGGTGAAGAAAGAAGCAAGAAAATTATATGCTATAATTGTGATAAACCCGGTCACAAAAAAATCGAGTGCCCAAACAAGAAGAGAAGTATTAAGAAAAAGACACTCCAAACAATATGGGATGAAAGTAACGATGATAATTACGATGCAAGAGATAGTCAAGAAGAAATTGTCAACATATGCTTCATGGCAATCGAAGATGAGGTAAACTCTATTGAAAAAAATTCATATGATAATATTTCTACCTCCTATGATGAAATTCAGAGGAATTTGAAAAACTTATTCTAAATCACTTCATTCTTAAAAAAAAAAAAAACTACTTGTTGAAAAATGAAATGAAGAAAATTTTAGAAGCTCAAAAGGAAAATATTGATTATGATTTATTGATTAAAAAAAATTCTTTTTTGAAAGAAAAAGTTGAAGATTTAACTAAGATTATTTGTAAATTTACTCGAGGTAAGAATAATTTTGATTTAGTGTTTGGAGATCAAAAGTGTGTTTTTGATAAAGAAGGACTTAGATATAAACCATTTTTGAAATAAATTTTTTTCAAAAATCTATTTTTCAAAGTTTCAAATAACCCTTATTTAAAAACTATATGTAACTTTTACAATAAAGATGGACATATTACTTATAATTGTCTAAACAAAAAGAGGCTACACTTTGAAAGTAAGAACAAGTGGATTCTCGAATCCACTACCAAGGATCCAAACTTGTATGAATAACAAAAATAAAAAAATAAATTATTTTTGTATGTATCAAAAAAGATGAAAAGCAAATGATTCTTAAATAGTGGATGCTCAAAACACATGATCGAAAATATAATGTTACTATCAAATTTCAAAAAGAATGATGGAGGTCATGTCTTCGGAGATAATACAAAAGAAAAAATTCTTGGAATTGAAAATATTGGTAATCATTCTTCTCCTTTAATTGAAAATGTTTTATTGGTAGACCTCAAACATAATTTGTTTCTTATTAGTCAATTGTGTGATAATTTTATCATATCAAATTCGATTCTTCCAAATGTCTTATTGAAAATGTTACATCAAAAGATGTGATATTTATAGGAAGTCGAAACAAAGATATTTATATCATAAATATAGAATTTAAAAGCGATGAAAGGTATTTATCAAGTTTAAATAAGGATACTTGGTTGTGTTATAGGAGATTAGGTTAGGTCATGTTAGTTAGCTTGGATCTTCTCTAAAAAATCTCCAAAAATTGTTTTGTCAAAAGTTTGTCAAATTTAAAATTTGATAAAGATAAAATTTATGATATTTGTCAATTTAGCAAACAAGTGAAAAGCTCTTTTAAGCCTAAACTATACTCTTCGACTACAAAACACTTCAACTACTCAACGTAGATAACTTATAGAACCATTAGTTTGGGTGGAAAACATTAGGCTTTCGTCGTTGTCGATAAAAAAGTTCAAAATGAAAAACGATACTCTATTACAACCATTAGAAGTTATCATGGTGGAGAATTTGATAATATCACTTTTGATAATTTTTGTATTGAAAATGGATATGAACATAAGTTCTCGACTCCTAGAACTTATCAACAAAATGGTGTAGTAGAAAGAAAGAATCTCACATTACAAGAATTGCTAGGATCATGCTAAATGAAAATAGCATGCCAAAATATTTTTGGGCCGAAACCTTTAACAATGTTTGCTATATTGTTAATAGAGTTTTAGTTAGTCAAAAGAAAACTAAAACCCCTTGGAAAAATAGAATTTCAAATATTGGTTATTTAAAAATTTTTGGTTGCAAATGCTTTATTTTAAACACAAAAAAACGTTTGGCAAAATTTGATTCAAAATCCGATATTGGAATCTTTCTAGGATATCCATTGACTAGCAAATCTTATACAATATTTAACAAAAGAACTTTAGTCATTGAAGAATTCATGCATGTCACTTTCAATGAAACTAATCTCTTGATCATGAGAAAGGTATTTATAACGCCCCAAATTTCATTGAATTAAAATTTGAGGTGTTACCGATATCATTTCATGATGCGAAAATATTTAATTGAAAATTTAAACTTTTAATTTATTTGAGTCTTAGTACACCGAATTAAATAAACGAAATCACAAAATTTAGAACACTTGACAGTAATAAATAAAAATACAAAGACATCTAACGAAGTTTATTGATGAATATTTTCCCAAATAATTTTACTAGACAACCCGCATATCGCTCAACCACTATCCATGTTGACCGAATTGAAGGAATGAGTAATTTGATTCAGTAGGATACGTGCGTCTAAAATAATATAATAACTTTTTAAAACATAAATTTACAACATTCCATACCATCATTTCATTAAGAGCAATCAGAGATCAATCGAATGCTCTAATGCATTTTTGTGCAAACATTTGCCCGAAGGAAATGTCACATTTTATTTCATTTTATTGGGACCCGCAGGTCAATTAACATTTCATGAAATAAATCATGTAAAAATAATTATAATATTGTAAGGACAAGAATCACTTGCACATAAGTATCCTACCTTTAATAGGCCAAACGAAAAATGTTGTATCATCCTTTTGAAAATACTGGTCGAAGAATTACTTCCCGCTTTAAAAATATGTGACCACAATCTAACATTTCAAAACTAATGTCTCTCTTTGTAGTTATGTTTCTGCTAGTGTACTTATATTTATATTGGGGTGAAGATTCATTGGACGTAGTGGAGGTATTTATAAGGTCCGTACCTAGTATCAAAATTTTGTTTTATTGATATAAAGGTGCCGTGTACCATGAGTTTACCATTTGTAATCGATTTACCAAAATATATGGACATGCATTTCTATAAAAATGGCCTAAAGTTACGCATGTTTCCCTTATATAAAAGCACACGTGTTTGGCAACTAATTAATTTGTCAATTTTAGTAAAAGAGACTGACTCATATGGTAGCACCCAAAAATCATGGTGTGCAAGAAAAGTACCATAATATACTATTCAAATTTTTTCTAAAAACAAGATAAGAGAAAGTCATGTGGTAGCCATCTTGATCTCTTTTGAATCGAAACATTTAAAACAATAAATAATATTAAAATAAGGCCAAATGACAACCTATTAGGTTCTCAAAATCTAAGCAATTAAACAATAATAAAGTACAACCGATGGTCACCATTAATTCACTTTCGTCTATCAATTTTTCAAAACATAAAATATAGCAGGTAGAACAATTAAGTTTATCCTATAAAAGTTTTCGGGGCATTACACTGTTGCTAATGATGTAGGGTTGAAAATTCCTTTCGTACAAATGATTATTCAAGATCAAAATAATGAAGATCCAAAAAATGAACACAGGGAAGAAGCAAATGCTCAACAAAGTGAAGAAGAACCTACCGAAGCACAAAATGATCATTATCTACCAAAACGATGGAGGTTTGTTCCATCTTATCTAAAAGAACTAATTATTGGTGATCCATCCAAAGATATTACTAGTAGAGTTTCTACTAGAAATTATCTTAATAGTTGCGCTTTCATTTCACAAATTGAATCAAAAAAATTCAAGGAAGTTTGATGAATTTTGGATTCTAGCTATGCAAAAAGAATTAAATCAATTTAAAAGAAATCATGTTTTTGATTTAATCATTAGACCAAATGATCAAACCGTCATCAGTACAAAATGAATTTTTAGAAATAAACGAGACGAAAATGAGATAAATGTGCGTAAGAAGGCTAGATCAGTGGCCCAATGTTACATCTAGAAGAAGGTATCGATTTTGAGGAAATCTTTGCACCGATTGCTAGATTAGAATCTATTCCCACGTTTCTTGCATTTGCTTGTCATAAATAATTCACTCTTTATCAAATGAATGTTAAAAGTGCATTTCTAAATGACATTATTCAAGAAAAAGTCTTTGTTGAGCAACCCCCGATTTTAAAGATCACAAGTATCCCATTTCTAAATTAGAAATGTTCTTTACGGTTTAAAACAAACTCCTCGAACTTGGTATGAAAAATTGAACAAATTTCTACTTTCAAATGGTTTTTCAATAGGTAAAGCGGATACTACTTTTTTCATCAAAACTCAAAAGAATGATATGATTGTTGTTCAAATTTATGTTAATAATATTATAATTGGTGAATTAATATCTATATTTTTGAAGTATTTTCATAATGCACGAGCATGAAATTTGAAATGAGCATGATGGGAGAAATTACATTATTTCTTGGTTTCCAAATTAAGCAAACTGGAGATGGGATATTCATCAATCAAAATAAGTATATATTGGACATGCTTAAGAGGTTTGAAATAGATGACTTGAAGCCAATTAACACTCCTATGAGTACATTCATAAAATTGGACAATAATGATCAAGGTATTTCAATTGATATAACAAAATATTGAGTTATGTTCGGATTCCTTATTTACTTAACCACAAGTAGACCCGATATTATATTTATTATGTATTTATGTGCTAGATTTCAATCAATGCCGTAAAAACAATTTTTAGATATCTAAGTGGTACTAGAACCATAGGATTTTGATATCCAAAGAGCACTCACATTAATCTACTTAGTTATTCGGATGCCAATTAGGCCTATTGCACAATTGATCGCAAAAGCACCAGTGTAACATGTCATTTTCTAGACTTTACACTTGTGTCATGGTTTAGTAAGAAACAAAATTTTGTTGCATTGTCTACAATTGAAGCCGAATATATTTTGGCCGCTAGTTGTTGTGCACAAGTGTTATGGATAAAACAATTTTTTAGCGATTATCACTTATCATTTGATTATATACCTATTATGTGTGGTATCACTAGTGTCATAAACTTGTCTAAAAATCGTATTTTGCACCCTTGAATGAAACATATTGAAATTAGATATCACTTTCTAAGAGATTATGCACAAAATGGAAATATTGTGTTAAAATTTGTGAACATGAAAAATCAATTGGCCAATATTTTCACTAAACTTCTAGCACTTGATTGTTTCTCATATATACAAAGTGGTTTAGGCATTATTGATGATTTCAAAGTGCATAACTATGTTAAATTCATACTGTGTTCATATATGTTTTTATGTTCATTATTTATTTTATATTTGATTCAGTATAAAAAAAAGATCTGGACGAGTCATACGGACTGTCTTGACACTTTGTCTGATTTTGACAAAAAGTTTTGCTTAAAACGAGTTCTGCCAATTCGGACGATCGGTTTGATGCTATTCGAGTTTTTTAAAATAACGTAACATGCATTTTCTTTTCCATTTTCTTCCCATTATCTAGTGTTTTTCTCCCTAAATCTCATCTACATCCTTCATTTTCCATTCCAAATTATCAATTCCTTCTCAAATTCAAAAACCCTACAGTTCTACATTTCACATTACTAAAAAATTCAAACTTTCATCCACTAAAACTCAAAATCCCCCAAAATTCGAAACCTAGTGAGTTTCCAAGTTCTCTTCTTTCACAATTTTTTTTTTCTACCATGAAGGGGTCTAAAAGAGTGGGAAATAGACTCAAGAATACCGTGAGAATATCTCATCCGATAAAGAATTTGACATGGAACCCAAGGTTCTGACCAATCCTTTTGAAAAATCTCCAATTTTAATAGGCAAAATGTTGATTTTGCTAATTTTACTATTAAACACTTGCATTTCACATAGAGGAATATTTTGAAAATATAGGTTGGATATCAGTTGCTATATTAGGGGTATTAGGGGAACATGCATATCCACGTCTCATGAAAGAATTTAACAAAAACATGGTCATTGTTCTTCGTTCAGATGAGATTTCTTATTTACTTTAAAACATTTGCTTTACCATTAACAAAGCTCTCGTTCGAGATATTCTCGAGCTTGAAATGTGTGAAACAAAAATTTTTCTTCATAAGATTCATCACGTTTTGGGAGGATATAATCCTACCAAAGCTTGTCGTCGAGTCACCGAGAAGAACATAGAGAATATCACCAAATTTAGTGCAAATCAACTCACTCTTCCATGCAAATTTTGATCTTTTTATTCTCGATTCGATTTCTTGTCGAGTGGAAATTAGATTTTTCAATCATTGCACTAGGTCTAATGAAACTTGTCCATTCCACTCTTCATGTTAAAGCTCTACCTTATGGCATGATTCTTACAAAACTTTTTAAATATTTTGAAATTTCTTCAAATGATGAGACATTCGTTAAACTTCGCTCTACCGACACCATAAATATTCAAACACTTAAACGCATGAAAATAGTAAAAGAATATGGTCAAAGAGTGGCACACATAACAGGGTTCGACCCCAACTTGGGTCCATTGACTTTATCTTTTGAAGGTGATGAGATGACGA
>CAIGRB010027056.1:42429-56445 GCA_903798255.1 Fraxinus quadrangulata
CCGAAGCACCTGATGAGTACCTTGCATTCCTCTTCCTCTTCAATTGCCTCTCCACCTTCATAGCCATGTGTAGCATGTCTTCTAATTTCACACAGTGTTGCAACTCCACTACATTAGCTATGTCTCGGTTCAATCCGTTCAAAAACCTGGCCATGGTGGCCTTCCAATCCTCCTCCACATCCGCCCTAATCATCAACAACTCCATTTCCTTATGATAGTCCTCCACACTCTTTGATCCTTGGTTGAGACTTTGTAGTTTTTGATGAAACTCTCGATAGTAGTGATTAGGTACAAACCTCTTTCGTATGATAGCTTTCAAGTCCTCCCACGTATTGATAGACCGTTCCCTATTTCTCCTCCTCGTTGTCACCACTTGATCCCACCAAGTGATTACATAGTCTGTGAATTCAAGGACCGCTATCTTCACCTTCTTCTCCTCCGAATAGTTGTGATAGTCAAATATCAATTCAACATTTTTCTCCAACTCCAAGTAAGTCTCCCGACCACTCATTCCTTTGAATAGTGGAATGGAAATTTTTATATTGCCCATATTCTCATCTACCTCATCTCCAACCAAGTTTCTACCCCTTCATTCAAACGTAGCTCCTCAATTTGTCATCCTACCTATTTCAGCCTCGATTACTGTCCACATCACTCCCATAATCATATTCTTCACACACCTCCATCTGCCTACCCTGTCTCCGTATATTTGGAACTCCCATACGCAAGTTGGCAAGCTTCGTGTCTTGTCTATCCAATCTATCACGTAGATCTTCAAATAATCGTTCAAACCTACGTATTATCTTTTCCGTTATGTTGGTTTAGTTGTTGCTTCGGCCTGGTGTTGATCTGTCCCTGTCAGACATCCTAAATTCTAAAATTTATTTCTGCCTCACAAATGTACGCTCATGTATCACTCAATTCAGCTTTTTATCTCTTTTGATCTCACCACTCTACCATTTTCAAATCAATGCTTTCGTCCAAGTGCTTCAAAGGATAAATTCGAACTAAACCAAGAATTATTCTCGTAGAATTCAAACTGGGGTTCTGATGAGATTTTGGAAATTTTGAAGACTCAAAAAAGAAAATGAATTGAATTGGATGATTGTAATGGGATTTGAATCCAAGAAAGTAGTTCTTGAATTTTACACAATAGATAACGTAATTGGCTGGCAATTTTTGAGATAAATAATAACAAATATACTTTTTTTAATTTGACTTTTCACAGAATATTATGAATTTTCAGATTTTTTTATTTTTTTTGAATTTGTTTACTCAGAATTCAACTATGACATTGGCAAAAAAATTAAAAAAAAAACAAAAGTTGATTTGGACATAAAATGAGTACAAAAATAACTTTTGAACTTTTAACGGAAAAAATACCAATCAAAAGACTTAAATAGAAGAACACGAAGAACGTAAGAAAAATAAAATAAAGACTCAAATGAAAAAGAAAAATGATATAACCTTGATTTTGGAGCCTAAACTCTAATACCAACTGATATGAACCCACGTAGCGAAGAACTATGAAACTCAGAATTAGATTGAAATCGAACCCAAGAAAGCCAAAGTAATCAAATTTTTGGATTTGATTCGAAAATAACGAATCAAAATAACCAACAATACGTAAACGATATGTTGAACCTTCTAATTGAATATTTGAGAATCTCACCTGGTTGATTTGAACGCCACAAGAAAAATCTTGATAAATTCGTGATTTGTCCAATGAAAAACAAGATTTCGAAAATAAATTTACCTCTCAATAAATCTCAATAATAATGTTGTGTTTTACAATGAAAATAATGAGTTATATTTATAGGAAACACATAAAACTTAGTTAAAAATGGAATTAAACTAAACAAATAGCAAAAGATATTACAAAATAAAGTTTTAATTTGAATAGAAGATTATGCGAAATTTGGACATATGTTGACCAGAATGAACTATGCTTCATCGTCAGTTGCTTGAATCATGTTGATCCATCTGGTTTATCCTCCAGAGCACAACACGAAATTTGTTCATTTACTTGTTGTGATCAGCGTTTCGTCCACCATAACTTGAGCCAGCAATCCCATCGCCTCTTTCACCCGCTTTGCTCTCGATCATGTCATCGGACCTCCTTCGATAATCAACGAATCCTTTCCCGAGCTTGATTTTGACGTATTCGACTCCGTGCTCACATCAATGTTCGATCCCACCTCGAGTCCTTGTACTCTACGCTTCGATGGCGATGAAGATGACGGTGCTGATGATGTGCCACAACTTCCAAATCCTCATCACGACATTCTAGGCTCTAGCATTTTTCCTTCTTCGATTGGTGGTTTCACATTTACTGAGGATAACAATAATCTCCTCAATGGGCTCATTGATTAACTTGCATCCTCTGTTGACGGCCTTGGTGGAATGTTTCACCGATTGCAAGTTCAATAGGCCTCCATCCAAGCCTAAAAAGATTCAATTCAAGTTCAACAGGTGGCAATACAGGCTCAGTAGAATGCCTTCTACCTCACTTTCCTCCACCACATCTTCCGAAGCATAGCTTTGGTTTACATTTTATATCTATGTTTTGGATACACTTGCTTCATCTAACTTCTTTTATGGATTAATTTTTTTTTATATTTTTGGATATCTTGTGTCGGTTTGGATGACATTTACATCCTATTATTTGTGAATATTTGATCTATGACTGCTTTGTGTTTTTGGATCCCCATTTACATTTTTTTTTGCTTATATCTAAAGGGAGAAAGCATATAAGATGATATGCATATATGTTTAACAATGATTAACAAATATGATTTAAATGTGATATGAAAATGTGGTATGTTGACTTGTATAAGATATGGGGATATATGTATAAAAGATGGGGGAATATACGAATCATATGTCATATCTAAAATATTTCTTCCCTTATTAGTTTGTTGCAAATCATCTCAGTTTGTCATAATAAAAAAGGGAGAAATTGTTGACCTATGGTTGACTTCATGTTTTGATCATAACAAACAAATTATTTTTATTTCTAATAATTGAATTCGAGTCTTCATAGTTATAGTTGCAAAGTTGATCGGAGTCAAAAAGATCTCTGCCAAAAGATTCGCATGGATGATTAATAAAAATCGAGATGAAAACTGAGCATTTACGTCAAATCACTCGAATTCGAAGAACTTCAATGTTCAAATATCAAAGATATTAGATTTAGATGTTTTAGATTCATGTGTAAAAGTAGAATGCTTTAATCTTTAGCAATGAATTATTAAAAGTTCAATGAATGAATTTTTATGCATGAGAAAAAATTACTCAATAAAAATACTTGCATAAAAAATATTTTTCGAAAGGTAAGTATTTCAACTTGATATTCAAACCTTTTACAATGTCACTTGCCTTGAAAAATAAAGTGAAAACATCTTTCAAAAGCCTATATTTTTAAAAAACAATCAAAAAAGAAAAATTCGGGAAAAAGTCCAAGAAGACGTTCGATTCGTTCAACGGTCACTTTTAATTATTATGAATAAATCATTTCGGACCATATATTTTACCCTACAAAATCGTTTGGAAATTTATTATTTTACAATTTATGATGTCAATTAAGTTAATTGTTAGTTAAGTTTATCTAATTTCTACATTTTTGTGCACAACGGCTGGTTTGGTTATTCGGTTTAGGATGCGGATGTTCAGATGAATTGTCTGATTAGCCAGAATTTTGGTGTTTTGACTACTATATCATTTCACTTTGCATTCATTATAATACTTTTGAGAGCATTTAAGTGAGATATTCTTGAGCTAAAATATATTAGTCTTATATCTTATTTATCTTTATCAAATTATTTACTTTGAAAAGCTTTTGATTGAATCAACTTTTAAAAATCATTCTTTTCGTCAAAATTTTTTCTTACCTAGCACTTGAGTTTCATTCATTACTATTCATTAAAGTGTTAAACTATTTTTCTCTTTGTATTTAATTTGATCATACCATTTGTTAAGAGTAAAGTTTCAAATTGTAAAATCAATTTTCTTTAAATCTAAGGGTCATATTGAGGTCCCGTAAAACTCAATATTGTATAAGGATTGTTGCTCCTTATTCGTAAATCACCGAAAGCATTGTAAGGGTTTGGATTGCACTAAAAGTCAATCAAATATAGTGAAAATGTCTTGCTCGTGATGGTGGACTTGGTAACGGAAAACGTAGATCATTATTTGGGATCGAACCTCCACATTTACATTGTTCGCACACTCTCTTTCCTTTTCTTATTGCTTTCATATGTGTGCATATTTATTTGATTGACTTATCCATTTGCAATTAGCTTAAACTTGAATTAATTTTTCAAAAAAGTTTTTAATAACCAATTCATCCCCTATTTGTTAGTTTATTCTTGGGCTATCACGAGTTAAGATTGAGCATCAATGACCTTCGGGCCTCTTACAACCACTTATGATTCTAGAGTGGAAATGAGAAAGAGTTTGCCCAAATTTTGTTGTTGGCTTACTAAATCAGCACATTTCCTACCCATCAAATCTTCTTATAATATGGAACGACATGTTGATTTGTACATGTCAGAGATTGTCAGACTTCATAGGCACCCGTTATCTATCATATCTTAACTGTGACCCTAAGTTTACTTCTGCATTTTGGAAGAGCCTACATAAGGCTATGGGCACAAAGTTAACATTTAGCACGTCGTTCCACCCACAAATAGATGGATAAGAGAGGACAATTCAAACTCTTGAGGTCGTGTTACGAGCTTGTATTATTGACTTCCAAGGTACTTAGGACGAGTTCGTTCATTGAGTTCGCCTAGAATAATAGCTTCCAATCTACAATTGGTATGGTACCCTTTGAGGCATAATACAGATGGAAATATAGACCGCCTATCCATTGGGATGAGGTTAGAGAAAGAAAGTTAATTGGCCCTGAGATTGTCCAACAAACGATTGAAGTTGTTGAGAAAATTCAACAACGAATGAAGAGTACTTAGAGTAAGCAGAAAAGCTATGCTAATAAACGAAGAAAGGCTTTAGAATTTGCTGTGGGAGACATTGTCTTTTAGAGGTTGGTATATATGAAGGATGTAATGATATTTGGAATGAAAGGGAAGTTGAGTGAGTCTTCATTTTGTTGGACCTTTTGAGATATTGGAGAGAATAGGTAATTTGGCCTATCGAATCGCATTACCACCAGCATTGTTAGGAGTGCATAATGCATTTCATGTTTCCATGTTGAGAAAGTGTATTTCAAATGTTTCTCATATACTCAGCTATGAATCTTTGGAACTTCGTGAGGATTTGACTTTTGAAGAATTTTCAATTAAGATATTAGAGAGATCTGAAAAGAACTTAGAAGGAAGAAGATAAACTTAGTAAAAGTACTTTGGATGAATCATGCTATAGAAGAAGCAACTTGGGAACTTGAAGATGAGATACATTCAAGTATCCACATTTATTTGGTATGTTTTAATTTCGAGGATGAAAATTATTTTAAGGGGTAGGAATTTGTAATGCAACGTACTTATTTTTCATTATTATCATGTCATTTAGATTATGTATTAATATTACATTTACTGTTTAATTTATATGATTATTTTTATCGTGACTAACTTTAATTTTTGCAGTGGAATGTGTTTTGGAGGCCTAGATAATTGACGTGCCATGAGCTTAAATCTAAAATAATGATAATGATGCTATATGGACAAAATAAAATTATTTTAAATTGGAAAAGTAAAATAAATGATTTTTAACTAAGTTAAAAGGGATAAATAATGGGCCTTAACAATTATCAGAAATTAGGTCTAATTAATCTCGATGAAACAATATATCAGTGACAAGTTAATTCAATAATTTTAGTGAATTTTTTCTATTATAAGGAAGGAAAAAGTTCAAATGAGTCTTTATTGAAAAATCGAAGAAAAAAAAATCATTTTATTAGAATTTAGAAAAAACCTACTACAAAAAAAGTGTGATTAGACTGGAAATAAAATTCATGCCTAATTTGTTCACCTCGGTGATGATAAATATTGACTACACCATTATAACGTAACAGTCATTCTTTGCCTCCATTCTGAGAACGATTATGCTATTTGTACACCTATATATTACATTATTGTTGACACCTGCAGTATTGTCAAAAAAATTATTTGCCGTAAAAATTGTTTTTTGTTTAAACTGTCCAATGAGAAAATTACACGTGACATAGTGTTAACTAATTTGTAAAATATCATGTATATCAAGCATGATTGTTCTAAGAACTAAGAATTTATTAAGATTTAAAGTTTTAATAATATTTTATTCAATTGTTGACAATTTATATTCAAAAGAATTCATTACATTTCAATTGATTTACAATAAAATAATAATTTTATTTCATATGTGACGAAATGGCATGCAAGTTATCTACGCAGATATATGCGGTGTGGATTTTTAATAGTATTGGTGAATTTTATATTCAGAAGTAATCATGACATTTCAATTGATTTGTAATAAAATAATTATTATTTCAATGGATGTCCAAGTTGTGTGTGTGTGTGTCACAGTTGTATGCATATTTATATATTTACAATTTGTTTGGATTATGTAATAAAAGAAATAATAATTTTAATAGTTATTGAATGGTTAATATCTAAATCGTTTATCTGTCTTTTTATAATAATTTATACATTACTTTATATATAACTTAACACTTTTGTTTACACAGTTTTATAAGTATGGTAATTAAAATTAATTTCATAGAACAAGGTTATGAAATCAAATTTCGAAAGTGAATTTTTGGTCAAAATCTCTAAATAAATGATGATGCATTAGAATTTTGGGCACGTTGACTTCATGGACATCTATGAGCATCTCCATTTGTCATTCGAAAAGTAAAATGTTAGGACTCAAGGTAAGTAAACCTCCAATTGTCTTCATATGTATATTACTTCATTAGATGTATAAATGTATTATCTTAATGGTATTAAGTGAAATTAATGTGCGATCATAATATTTCATGCCATGAATTCTTTTAATGATCATTCATGCATATTATGTCATCCATAAGCATGCATGAAATTTCATGAAATAAAGAGTTTTATCGATGTGAGAATGAATGTTTTTTAAAGAATATGTATCACAAAAGTTTTTATTACGCGGTGTATGTCTATGCCTTGAAGGTGTGAGTGAAAAATGAAGCGTGGAGACCCGCGCACTCGACCAATGTTCAATATTCGTTCAATGTTAATGTTAATGTTAATCGATTTGCTATATTATTGGTAGATTTGACCGGGGTTCCAAATAACATGACCCATTGAATTCTGATTGATTAGGCGATATTCCAAGTGAACTCACGATTTCAATGTTAAAGCTTTTAAAAAAATAAAATAAAAGTGGATACATACTGAGAAATGTTTTTTTTATTGTAAAGTAAGTCATATACATATCATAAGCATACATCATATATATAAGGTTTTCTTATTGAGCGTTAGCTCATTCCACGTTATTTCTTTCCATTTTTAGATGATGAGAGCAGGTGAGGCGATATGACTACTCGAAGCGAGATGGACTCGGTATTGTCCTAGATTAGATATTCTAGTTATAGTCTAAATTAATATTATGAAACTTTTGAGAATTGTTATTATTATGAATAAATAATTTCGGACCATGTATTTTACCTTACGAAATCGTTTGGAAATTTATTATTTCACAATTTATGATGTCAATTAAGTTAATTGATGTTAGTTAATTTTATCTAATTTCTGCATTGATATTTTTAAAAAAGGAAATTAGTGCTTGTACTTATTTGTTTAGGGTTTCTAAATTCGTGGTCATTATAAGGTGGTAATTACATGAAATTAAATGATAAATTCACTTAAATCATTGTTACATAATTTATTTAATTAAACATATCGAGTGTGACTACTAGTCAAATGATTTATCCCTACCTGTGCTTGATAACAATAATCATTTTATTTATGCCCCATGTTAAAAGCAATTCTTCAGTTCGTATGAAAAAGAGAGTATAATATACCCCTTTCAATCAACATCTACATACGTGATTGCAGGCAAAGGGAATCTTTTGTGGATTTTTATTTTATTGATTGAGTGAATTAGGTATTGAAATTGAGACAAAATAGCCTGTCACTTTACCTTTTTTCAACCCCTAAATAATTTTTATTAACATAATAAATCAGCAATCAATGGAGAAATGGGTTAAATACACTCACGATCATTGTACTTTTTACTTAATGTCACAATAATCATCCAAATTAATTTTAATTTACCACAAAAAAAGACGAGAATCAAAAATAAAAATAAAAAAACACACAACATGGTGATCATTACAAAAACTTAAAAAAATTACAAGAAAGCATAAACAATTTTTACTTCTTTTTTTTTTTTTTTGGTTTCTGTTAACACAAAATATACAATTAATCATGCACGTACAGTCGTGCACACACTTTCACATACACAAAAACTAATAAAAACAATCTACTAACCTAAATCTGGGAAAATTATATAATATAAATCAAACCCAAATCATGAAAAAAAATTGTCGTGTTAAAAAAAACACAAATAAAGAAATACGAGAGAAATCCACTAACCCAAATTAAAAAATTATATAATATAAATTAAATCCAAATCAAGAAAAAAATTTGTTTCTACTTCCATATAATTTTTTTTTTAATTTTTTAAAATGATTACCATGTTGTGTGTTTTTTAATTTTTTTTCTTATTCTCATTTTCCCCCTTTTTATGTTGTGATAATAGTTATATGTGATATTTTTAGTGGGTGTGTTTTTTTGGTATTAATCAGATAGCTTGGCTGAAATGTTATATGATGTTCAGTGGTCATTGTGCATCAAAATCAATTTAGGTAGCTATGGTGACACTAAGGGTCTGCTTGAGCCCCATCTTATTGTGAGAATACATTTTGAAACAATAGATTGATGAGAAATGTGTGGTTAATTAATAAAGAAAAGTTTTAGATTTGCTTGTAATATTATTTTATTGAAAAATGTGTGGTTAAAACGATTTTTTTATTTTTTATTTTGAAAATAATAAAGATCAAATAAATGCTAAATATAAAGTACAGTGACAATGATGAAACAAAATCAATTTGAATAATTATGATGACATTAAGTATAAATACAATAGTCATAGGTGAATTTAACCTACGGAGAAATACTACCTCAATAATGTAATCATGTATTTATTTAATCCTCATTACTTTCAAAATACATTTTTCTCTCTTCTTTTTAACCACACATTTTTCAATAAAATAATATTACACACAAATTCAAATCTTTTTCTTATTTTGCAATCACACATTCTCCATCAATCTATTATTCCAAAATACATTCTTAATAAAAAAATGCACTCAAACATGCTCTCAAAAAGTGGACCAGTAATTATTACTTTGTATATCATTTATTTATTTTTATAATGCTAATAAGGCAGTTTCTCATTGTATTAGTTTCATCTCTCCGAGATGCTCTAGCAAATTAAATAGGATTTTTCTTTAACTAAATATTATAACCTTTTTCCTTTTTCCTACAAACTCTTTTTCAACTATATTCGCACAATAAAATATTTTACAAGTAAACTTAAAACTTTTCTCTACTTTTCAACCACACATTCTACAAAAATTTACTATTCAAAACAATGTTTTTCAAAAAAAAAAACAAAAAGGCTCACCAAAGAAGGGTTGTGGAGATAGGTTGCCACATTTTGAGAGCCTAACTTAAAATTATTCTAGTAAGATATTTAAGCCCAAAACCCGGTCCATTATTGATCAATTATCAGATGATTCCAGAAGAGTTAAAAACGTGTTTGATACTCGATTAAATACACACCTTCACTGGATGCTAGACACTTGGAAGGATTTGCATGGTTGGATCTTATTTTTTGCTTATCTCATTTTTACTCTTGCTCTCTGTCTTTCTTCGTCTTCGTAATATCTCTTTGTGTGCATATTATTGGNCTTTATCAAGGAAAAAGTTTCCGAAGATGAAGCAGATATGGGGTATTGGCTTACACCAGCTTCTCGTCTCCTCATCAAAGAACAGGTCTTGAGTATGATACCATTTTTGGAGGCCTGTTTCAATCCTATTTACTTAAAGCCATCGAATCTCATAGGGTTTTAGAATCCTAGCAAAGAAAGAATAAAAAATAATATTCTGACTTTCCTCTGCTTAATGGTAGCATGAGGTTGTATGTATATTTATACTAAACCAGTTGTACATATATTTGGAAATACAGAACAATATGGACGGAGCTAAAAGTGTACAGTAAGCTGTCTAATATGTATTGGTCTCAAGTCTTTCCTTCTTTATAGGATTTGATATCGTTCACAAAAAGATTTAATGAGTTTGTTGGCAATGATTCAGCAATACTCTTAATATCCCCCTCAAGCTGACTGTGGATGAAGGAGAAACAGTGAGCTTGGATCGTAGGAAATTAAAATGAGAGCGCGACAAGCTCTTTGTGAACACATCAGCAATCTGAATATTTGAGGGAATAAATTGAACCTTGATTACACTAGCAGCCACTTGTTCACGAATATAATTATAATCAATGGCAATATGTTTCGAACGAGGCTGAGAAGCTGGATTTGCTGACATAAAAATTGCACTCTTGTTGTCATATAGGATGGTGACTGGACCAGAAATTGAAATCTTAAGATCATGAAGCAAGTTGCGTAGTCAAGCCACTTCAGCTGCTTTAGAGGCTAGTGAACGATATTCTGATTCTGCACTTGAGCGAGAACAGTTGGTTGTTTCTTAGTGCTCCAAGAGATCAAATTACGACAAAAGAAAACTACGAAGCCTGAAGTATAACGACGAGTATCCGGACAGCCCGCCCAGTCAACGTCGGAGTGGGCTATTATAGAAAGAGAGCTATTATCATAAATATTCAAGCCATAGGTGAAAGTACCTTTCACATAATGCAAAATGCGTTTAGCAGCCCGATAATGATCTTCAGTGGGTGCATGAATAAACTGGCAGACTATGTTAACGCTATGAGCAAGAACTGGTCGCGTAATCACCAAATATTGGAGAGCACCAACAAGTGAATGATAAGCTGTAGCATCAAACATGACAGAGCCTTCACTAGAAAGAGGTTAACCAACCACCATAGGAGTAGAAATTTGTTTACATTCATTCATGCCTATGTGATGGAGGAGATCAAGTGCATACTTGGTCTGTGTGAGAAACAAACCGGTAGCAGTATGCTGAACTTTGATGCCCAAGAATTAGTGCAAATCACCCAAGTCCTTCATAGCAAACTCAACACTAGGCCGTTTAATGATAAAATCAAGCATACTGGAGTTGCTGCAAGTGACAACAATATCGTCCAGATAAACCTGAAGATAAAGAACTCCCTCAATTCTATGCAGTGTCAATAAGGAAGAGTAGGCATTGCTACAAAGGAACCCCAAGTGAAGAAGGTAAGAGCTAAATCGCTGAAACCAAGCACGAGGTGCTTGTTTTAACCCATAAAAGGGCCTTTTTGAAAAAAAAGACATGATCCGAAAATTGATTATCAGTATAACCAGGGGTTGTTCCATAAAGACTTCCTCTGTAAGTTGCTCTTGAAGAAATGCATTCTTTACATTGAGTTGCCAAAGTGGCCAGCCATGAGTTACAACAATGGAAAGCATGAGCTGCAATGTAGATACTTTAACAATAAGGCTAAAGGTCTTATCGAAGTCCAAACCTGTGCGTTGAGTATAACCTTTTGGCACTAGGCGTGCTTTATAGCGCTCCACCGAGCCATCAGGTAATAAATTGGTCTTGAAGGCCCATTTATAGTCAATTACATTTTTACCAGAAGAACGATGAACTAAAACCCAAGTTTGGTTTGTTTGTGTCCACGAAAATATGTTTCGGATTTAAATCACTGCAAGTGCACGGTTCGTTGACAAGTAATAAAGTGAAAATCCTAGAATTTCGAGTATCGTTCCTACGAGGATTGATTTAACTTGATATTTATTATTGCGACCTTAACCGAATCTATTAAAATTGAGATGTGTTTTTCAAAGTCTACTATTAAACTAAAACTAATATGCAATTTAAACTAAAATTACGAATCAAGACAAAAATATCGTTTTAATGCAAAAGATTTGTGTAAATTCAATATATGAAAAGTGCACTAGGATCCCGAATCACCAAGCGAAATTCACTTTNCTATGACAAATACAGTATACAAGAACGCATGACATTTTGTAAACGCTTAGAGATTCACGTAAAGTATAGTGGTATATTTCTATCCCCTATCGGACCCTATGATAATTTATACCTTATTGAGTTTATTTCCCTTCTTTCGAATGCATAAAATAAATCACTCAAACTCACACAATTATCGTGCACTATAATTGTGGAGGTAAGAAAATCATTCAACATCCATCAATCATGTTTAAATATCAAATTACAAAATAGAAATTAAAAGATCACAATGCGAGGTTCATCGTTCACTTAGTACACAAAAATTCTAGCCTAACATGGTGGAGAGAAGAAAATCAAAGAAATAGATGAAGAATGACATCACCCCCATTAATTTTCAATTGAATCTTCGTGTTGTTGGAGTTGTTCTTCACGTTCTTGCCTTTTTTCTCTCTCAAAATTCTGATAAAACCTCATTTCCCTCGTTCTGAAAGGCCTTAGGGTTTATATATGCATCACAAGATTTATTTCCATAAGTGTTTCAATCAAATTAGGAAACTAGAAATTTTTTTCGCGATTTGGCTTGGGCGGCCGCCCAGGCATAAAAAATAGTTCCTGTTAATGGTGTTGAAGGTTGGGCGGCCGCCCGACTAATATAACTGAACGACTTTCAATATTTTGATCGTATCTTTCTCTCCTAATATCCGATTGAGGGGATTCAAATTGCATTCGAAAGAATACTTCAAGGGTTACAAATCTTCCATAAATATCAATCTTCAAATTCGAACGTCTTATATGTCAAAAATAGGTCTCAAACTAAGACTGAAAATTCAAATCATAACTTTTTCGGTTGGAAGTTGATTTGCGATAGTACTTCGACTCTATTTCATCCCTTTGGCTTCTTTCCTCTTCCAATTGATGCCCAACACTCTCAAATCTTCATCGTGGGATCGACACAATTTTTCAATATTTACAATTGAGTCCTCAAACTTTCATTATCTTCCATTTTGGTCAATTTTCGCTCATTTTCGCATACTTTTCATTATATCCATCAATGTGATCCTACAAATACAAATTACAAAATTAAACTATATTAAACACATTAAACCTCAATTATCCATGTTTGTGAACCGAAATAAACGTGTAAAAGCGTCCTTATTAGTTTGAAGAGCCCGAATTTCCTCATCCATGACAGCAATCCATTCAGGATGTTTTGTAGTAGACTAAAACCCCCGTAGCTCTTTGGGAGAAAGTAATGATTGAAATAAAGGGGTCTCTAGTAAGCTATTATGAGCATGGTAGGCCTTAGGCTTTGAAATTCCAATTTTCCCTCTAGTAACCGTAGGATGTTGATTCAATACAGGGGCGGACGAAGAACAAGGTGGCGATGGTGTTGAAGCAACTATTGAAGTCTTCACAGAAGGATCCTGAATAATAGGAGTGGCAGGCTCTTGGAGAGTGTCTTAAGGAGTAGAAGAAACACTATTTGGAGGAATCAAGACCACAGGTAGTTCAGGATCATCAAGAGGGCATGTGCGATGTACCTGTGACGACAAAGGAGTATCTGCCGAAGACAAAGACTAGAAGAAGATGATGAAATAAGGGGGTCAGAGTCACAAAAGGTGACAAAATCAGAATATTAGCCAATAGTCTTTTTAACATGGCCCGCAAAGGGAGTGAAAGTCTCGTCGAATATCACATGACGAGAAACATAAACCCGATTGGTAGACCTGTCCAAGCATCGAAAACCCTTGTGAAGCTGGTTACAGAGAGCTTTGAATTCTTAAGCATATCCAATAATAGAATGAGTGCCCTTCTTCATGAGCTGCAAATCACCCTTCAATTGTAGTTCTTTGCTTTTGGATCAATGAGAAAAACACTCTTGAAGAGC
>CAIGRB010027063.1:0-16004 GCA_903798255.1 Fraxinus quadrangulata
TGGTGCACATTATGAAACCAAGAAAGCATTTTTTTAATGATTTGATGGGGAATAAGTGGTTAAAAAAAAAAAGTTATTGATGCGATGGAAAATATTATTTTATTGAAAAATGTGTGGTTGAAAATGAGTAGAAGATTGAGAATGAAAAAAATAATGTGGACCAAACAGGGGCTAAGATTTGTCTTCCCGCTCGAAAGGTCAACCCTTATAAATTGGCCAGTGTTTTCATTTTATTCAATGTAAGATTCTATCCCTTAAACATGCTGGCTGATTTGAGCAAGTCAATTTTAAAATTCGTATGCTCATTTTTTTCTAGAGTATCGAATTCTCGTTAGTTTAATATTAGATTTGGGGCTTTTAGTCTAAATTCTTATAACTTAGTCTATATTTTCATCTTTATTCGATGTAAGATTCAATCTGTTAACAATTTTCAGTGCGGACAATGGCAAAGCTAGAAAGGGCTAATTAAAACTCAATTGTAATTTTTTTTTTATATAGCTGAAATCGTTGAAGTAATGTTGTTAGTTTGAATATATTTTCCCCCAAGGATACTATTGTACCGATTTCACTATTGTCTCCTTTCCATTTCTTACTGAAATGTGCCACTTATGAATTTGAAACTTCTGTTTAGTTCCCTCTTCCTATTAATGATATGCTCTGTATTGTTGCAGTTTTTTCTGAATTTCTTTTCTTTTAGGAAAATGACGAGTCAAAGATCTGCCTATAGACTAGTAACATAGTTCTTGATTCAATGGAGTGTCTATTAACTCAAGCTTTAGATTCCTTTTTGTTGGATTTGAAGTGCGGAAGCCACCATCTTGCTGGGTGGTTTAGCATGACGTCTTATGGGCTTAGATGATGTTCTTTTAAAGATAATGAAGGATGAGTATGTAATGTTGCTGGGAGCCCAAGTATCTCTATTGCAGCATCAAACATAAATTTGATAGATATATAATTCTGAGGGATAATACATTCTAATTCTTGTGTTCACGTCTCTTACATTGCTTCACTTGTTAAGAATAGAATGTTTCTCCTTTTTTGCAGTTCTATAGTTTGACTTCTTAAGGCAAATGGAAATGACTAGTGATGTCAAAAGTTTTGGTGAGGAATTAGTTGGCTCCAGGGTAAAGGTCTGGTGGCCCAAGGACAATAAGTAAGTGTTACGGAATACATCAACCTTTTAGTCGTTTCTGTTATATTGCTGCTTTAGTTAATTGTTAATTGTTATATTTCCTGACGGGCATAATTCTCTGCTATAGCACCCCTGTTTTCTTGTGGCATTTATAGCTGACCTTGGAAAATGTGTCAACTTTTCTTCATTTTTCTGTAGTTTTTTACTATAATAATGATGATCGTGGATATTTTCCTCATCTCAAATTCCTACTTTACAGATTCTGTGACGGGGTTGCTGCGTCCTATGGCCTTTCAGGAAAGAAAAACTTGGTAGGATGACTCTAAGTGAGGCCTGTAATTATAATGACTGAGGATAATTCTTTTGGCACTCTGTTTTCTATTAAGGCATAGATAGTACTCCCTCTGTGCTATAAAGATAGACTTGCTTTTTTTTTTTTTCATTTGTTCCAAATTAGAGGACACTTTCGTTGTTGAGAGTATAATTGCTTTCTTAATTTTCTAATATGTCCATATTTAATGTGTCTTGTTATCAACAAATATATACTCCTATTTATACCATTATTCAATGTAGAGGTATATTAGGAAATGAAAGTAAAATTTATTATTCCAACTATATTAATTAAATTTTCTTAATTTGTGTGAAAATGGAAGCAAACCTATTTTTGTAGGATGGAGGGAGTATGAAGTATGGATCTTGATGTCACCTACCATGCTAATATTTTCTCTTATTTCAACACCCCCCTGTAGGTGGTTTATACCAATCGCGTTGAAGAAATTTTGAAAAAGGAATCAGTTGAAGATGTTTCTTCTGATCAAGTAGGATACTTTTGATTTAATATCTCTCTTCTTTCCGCTTTTTCTTTCACATTAAGTTTACTCCTGTGTTTACTATAGGAAAAGACATGCTTTTCGGCTCATGCTTCATCTTCTATGTAAGTGTCGTTAAATATTGGTCTGCCCCTTTGATTTGCATATGCAGTTTAAATGTTTTTGGCTTACATTTTACACCTGAAAAGGAATGTTTGGAAAGCCCAACTTGTATATTTGGCTAAATCATCTGAATTTTGTTCCTTCCCTTTTCTTGTTATCACGGAAAAGATGTCTAAGAGCTTTTATTTACTTTCTGCTATTACCTGAAATGTTTTCGAATTTCAAACTAACATTATCTCGAGATTTTGTTTTGATCCTGGATTTAACTTTGGAAAGAAAAGTGACAAACTAGAGCGAGGGGATTCCTTCAACCTTTCTCTTCTGACAAAATACACACAAATCTGTAAATTTCTAAAAGTACAGTCTTAATATTGCAAGAATGAAGTAAACTTTGAGTTTTTTATTCCTCACTTGAAACTTAACCAGGTAAATTTTTATTTTTTGCTTAATGTTTCCTTTCCATTTCCTCTTGGGATAAAACCTAATGGATTTTAAACCTGTTTAATATCCTGTTTCTGTTATTTCTGATATATTATTTGGACTTTCAAGCCATTCACTAGTTTCCCATTAGGAAAATGATGAATTGAAGGGTCTGTTTATGGATTTCTAACTAACTTGTGGTGACTTGAGAAAAAGTTGGCGAATGATGGATTTGGGTTTATGTAACTAAACATTTTTCATTTTTTGTTCCCCGTGAAAGGCCACCATGCATAGTGGGGTTTTTTTCATGGAAGATGATCATATTATGAGCGACTTATGGAAGGATTTTAGCTTGTGACCCTTTCTTCAAGCCTGAGTAACTTCATTGCCACATCAACCTTATTTGTACCAGAAACATGAGCTTGAGTTTCAGTACAGTCTATTTGATGTGTCTATCTCATGTTGCCTAATTTGTCAAAAACAGAATTTCACGAAGCATAAGAACCATTGTCTACTTCCCTCACTTGAAAGAATTTTCTTAAATCTAGAATCCCTGAAATGGCTGCTGGTGTCAATGATCATGGAGAGGAATTGGTTGGCTTTAAAGTAAAGGTTTGGTGGCCCAAGGACAAAAGGTGAGCGCTCTAGAATGCAGCCAGACTGCTCTAATGTCTTTAGTTATTGACCAATCTTCTTGTTATTTGTCTTGCATCATTTTTTGTAACACCACTTCCTTCTACTCCCACTATGTGCTTTGGACTCTGTAATCTCTATCAACTAATTTTTGATGAATATTTTCCCAATAACAAGAGCTCTCTTGATTATTTCTCACTTGACTTATTCTATTCTGCAGGTGTCGTGAGGGGGTTGTTGCTTCATATGACCCTTCAGAAAAGAAGCACTTGGTAAGATGACTTTCTAAGCTAGGCCTGCAATTTTAACTGCGGAGTATACTTTTTGCGACCCTGAATATAGTCTGAATTATCTAATCCTTTTGGCCCCTCACTCACCTCCTGTATGAAGGCATGTATAAACCATGAACTTTAATATCCTCTGGTTTCCTAATATACTTGTCTGTTTACCAACATATCCTTTTAGGTGGTTTATACTGATGGTGTCGGGGAAATGTTGAACTTAAGAGAGGATCACGGAGGAACATTTGTAAGCAACCCCTAGATTCATTATCGTTGCCTTGTTTTCTTTGTCTGGCCTCTTCGGATTTTGTCAGTTGCTTATGTATAATTTTGCCTACGACAGAACCAAAAAACAGGCACTCCAGCTCATTCTTCAGCTTACATGTAAGTGCTTTAGGCATTCGCCTTGACGATTGATTTTGTACAAATTTGTTGCTATTTAAGCATATACGTTTTGAGACATTTAGTGACTGTTATTGCTCATGTTTCAAACTGCAAATGTTAGTGGGTTCATGGAAAATCTGTGATATAAATATATGTTTATGATATAATAAATTGCAGATATAGGAAATCTCAGCCCTTTGCTATGTTACTTTACTCTAGCACAGATGTTATTTCTGGGCATTCCAAATATTTGATTCATAGAATTCTTAATCTGGGACTGGAAATCATAGACTCAGCAATGAGTACCTTTTTCTTTTAACTGGTGTACAATGTTGTAAAAGTTGTTCAATATTTGCATTCAAGCCACTTAGAATAGCAGTGAAACTGAAACCTATGGAACACCTTTTATATGCTTTCTGAATCAGTACATAATACACAATATCAGAAACGTGCTCTGTGCCTGTGTCCGAGTGTTGGATGTCATACATGACTACTCAATTGCTTTTAGATGTATTTAATTGACATAGAACTCTCTCTCTCTCTCAAATGCACACACTCTCACTTGTGCCTAGGCCACTCGTGTTGCAAAGGGGTGCGTTATACGCTTTAGATGCGCACTTTGCATGTATGCATATCTGCTATGACTCAAGTGTAGTTTTAGAAACTGAAAGCAGTGTAGTTGGCAATGACGTGCCAAGTCGCTGTGAGTTTCTTAGTTTTGTCTACGCGTAAAATACATCTACTACTACAGATTTTATATTGCCACAGTTACACAATCAATTTAGTAAAGAGTTGGTAAAATTTTCTAGTCTGTACATTAGCTACCAGCTCACTCATCAATTGGCAGAATTCTGATTAGCTGAAACCAAGAGCCATAAATCAACAGAAACACACAATATCTTGATTCGATGAAAATGATGCTGGATGCAAAGGTGCCCGAGCCAAAGATTTATGGACTTATTATTAAATCTAATAATATCATAATTTTTGATATTTTTTGAAGTTCTACATCTTCATCAAAATCTTTGATGTTTTATTTTTATAATTTTCCTTTTCTAGGATTTTCATATCATATATTGAATTTCTTGTTTCACTGTGATTGCTTTTCATGATGAAAGTAGAGTCATAACAAATGAACAATTTGTCCCAAATACGGTTGTTTGGGGTATTTAAGTCTGATTCTTAATAAGTAGAACTGGCAACACAATTAATTTACAAAATGAAATACAGAACCTCTATGAGAATATTAGATACCTTTTAGACAACAGTTATAGTAGTCCTCTTTTACTCCGTAATGTCTTGTGTCGGGCGAAGGATAAATGGCCAGTGGATGAATGTGGCATAAATTAGGATAGGATAGATGTGTGATCATCCTAGGATATATTAAAAATAGAACTAGTTGAGGACAAATTAAGGGAACAATGACTTCGACGGTTAGAGCATGTCTTGTTCAAACTAAAGAGTCCCCATTCATAAGAACAATGCTATCATATAGAATAGTTTAGAGGAGCTAGAAATACACCAAATTAACATGGCTTGATGTGGTTCCAAATAATTTGTTTTCATTGGACCTTTAAGATGTTTGGATCAAACATAGTGAAAAAAAATGATTTATGTAACCGACCCCATGTTTATTGGGATCAAAGCATAATTATTTGTATATTAATTTTCTCTCCCCAATAAAATGGTATGTCATTGGTTGATACTAACAATAGCTTAACCAACCTAATCTGATTACTTTTGGCACCAAGTTTTAGGCTTGACATATTCATAGTATTTGTCCCTTGCTTGAATAAAGTTAGCGTAAGAATGTAACAATTTGGTTATGGCTAAGAAGGAACAAGAAAGAAACGGGATTCAAGAAGAAAAGAAGAAGAATTTAGTGAAAAGAGGAAATCAATTTATTCATATATTCAAGGGTATGTATTACAATGAATAAACCCTTTATATAGAGCAAAGAAACTAAAAATAAGGTAAAATCAAATGAACTTCTATTAAACTAGAACTTTAGCAAAATATTAAAACTAACATAATTTGAATTGAACTCTATTTTAAAATATTATCTTTATTCTACCTCTATCTCCATCATTTCTCATTGACTGAGAGAATTCAGCTTCAGCGAGGTAGACTGGAACTTTAGTCCAAGGAGATTGATCTTTTGTCTGGATCAAGTGTCGATACTGAATCTTTGACAACAATGTATGACTGAATTTATACCAAGTGGACGATCTTTCTTATAAATCAAATAACAAAACCAATTATGTAACAACTAAATCTGTAAATCATCGTCAAGGATTTGATTTGATCAAATGGAACGATTTTCCTAACAAAGTAGCGATTGGAACTCCAAAAAGTAAAAACTTATGCAACTCCTACTTAAAATCTTCGATTAACTTCCCATAATGAGGAGCACAAGGAATAAGCGATGTAGATTGAAATACAGAAACAAATGATTACAACATCGAAGGCTTGAATGAGCCCTATTAAGTTCAAAAGTATCATGATTGAAAACAATTTATCTTTTTATTTTGACATGAAATTTAGGATCATTGAAACAAAGAGAGGAGGAGCTAACAAAGTATGTCAGGAATACTAAGTCAACATTCGAGTATCGTTAAGAATATGTAACCTCGATTTTTTTTTGGCAACCCGGGAATTATCAACTAGTTGAGGTAACGTTCAACAAAATTCATTCTTAAAGGCATGTAAAGAAGTAGGCAAATTATTTGCGGTGGCAGCTCTATATGTAATTTCTCAACTGTGTTAAGGTCAATTATTTTCAAGACTGGTGTGAGAGGGGATGCAAGACAAGTTTCAGACTCTCATCCTCGCTATCACAATAGTCAATGAGTTCAAGAGTTAAAACATTTTCTTCTTCATGAGGACTATTACACCCAGACTTAGGGAGTGATTGGAGTGGCGCGCTTAATTTCTTACATGATTGACGAATTTGAAAAGATATGAATTAAAGGTTGGCCTGTCAGTAAGTTTCATCTAAAGATTGGGGTGCGAGAAAGTTGTCAGGCGTTGATTTCAGGATTCAAATAAATGAGAAACCTAGATGCTTCACAAAAGTAACAACCGTGAAATAGCTCATTGAAATGGGTTAGATACTCACTAACATTGGACATACCTTGTCTACAGTGTAAAAAGAATTGATTTAACAATTGAGTTTTACAATACACAAGGGTGTATTTGTTACCTAATATTTGTTTGATCTCATCGCATAAAGTAAAAGAACATTGACCTAGATGATAACATAAAATGAATTCCAATAACTCCGAGCAAAATCGACCATTGACATATTAGTACTGCGAAATCGATTAGAGTCACTCAAGTTGTGTAAGTCAAAGAACTTCTCAAGATTGTCGAGCCAATCCAAAAATTTCTCTAGATTAGCCCAACCATCAAAGTCTCACGATTGTAATGGAACTTGCCTAGAAAGATAGTGAACATCTCTGACATAGTTTTTAGGCTGTGGATAATTGTATTGATAATGGGAGGGGAGAAGGCACATGATTATGGGAATGACATAGGGGTTTGGTGTAGGTATAAGAGATTTTATAGGGTTCGTTCATGATATGAAGGGAGAGCTGAGACAAAGCAAATTTTTGAAGTAATTCTTTTATATTTTTACCCTACTTTATCTGAATGAAAGCTGCTAGAAATTAAAAGTTTTTTTATAATTAAAATTGACAAGCTAGAACATCGAAAGAAAAAAAATATGTTTTCAACTTAAAGAAATTGGTACCTCGCAAGACTCAAAAGAGCCATACATTGTCCAAATCATCATCTTCAAGTTAACACGACTACGGTAAAAGAGCACACAATTGACTGGTGGGTTGTTGCAATTGAATTCTCCTAACTATCTGATTCAATCAACATGACCAAAACTGATGATGGATCCTACAAACAATAATTTTTTTATCTAATAACATCGTCTAAGCAACAGATGTATGACGGCAGTTTTTTCGACTTTTTCTTTTCAATCGCCAAACAAAACTGAAAAGAAAGAAACTACAGGTATATTTGATTTATGGTATTATTGTGTTTGGAATTTGTGAGGAATGGGTTAATTGGTGTAGTCAGTGAATATGTAACTATAGAATAATAGGATCCTGGGTTTGGGTTATATTGGGTTATAGGATATGGAGTATAAAATTTGTGGGTTGTTGTATTGGGTAATGGGCTGTGATATGTGGGTGAATGTGCTTGTTTATTGTTGGTCTGATGGGTGAAACTATTTGTTTGGATTGAGCATAGGTTGGTATTGGAGTATAGAGTTTGGGTTTAATTTGATATGGAGCAACTTTCACTAATACTTCTGCAATTTTTTTAATCTAATAACAACTAAACAACAAATGTATTGATTACTCTTTTTTTTTTTTTTTTTCAAACTAACTAAGAACGATCTGCAAAAACTTAAGAAGTTGCTTTTAAAAATAAAAAAATTATAACGTAAATAGGAACAATGGAACATCTACTGCTGCCTGATTATTTTGGTCCTAAATTTGTGAATGATGTTGACTTGGTTATTTATGTATATTGTTTGGATGGAAACGACTGGTTAAGATTTGTAAATTTGGGAATAAAAGATGCTAGGCTAAAGGAGACTGATTTGCTCTGATACCAAATGATGCAAGAACATAACAATTTGACAACGAACAACAATAGGAACAAGAAAGAAAGGGGGTCCAAGAAGAGAAGAATTTAGGTCAAAGAGGAAATCAATTTATTCATATATTTAAGGGTACCTATTATATATTTAATCTCTCTTTACATAGAGTAAAGAAACTAAAATGAAGTTAACATCAAACAAATTTCTTATAAACTAGAACTTCATCAAAGTATTAAAATTAACCTAATCTAATTTAAACAAACATAATTTGAATTAAACTCTATTTTAAAATCATATCTAATTCTTATCTTTATATCCATCAATAGTGTTTGCATAAATTTATGAGTGGAGAGATTAATAATTGCAGAGCTGTCATTGTTTATGATGGTATCAACCCGCTTATGCAAAAGATATTTCTATTTTCCAAAATTGACAGTCTTTTTTGAATTTCGAATTTTTCCTTAACTGTTTGAGTCTGCTGACGATGGACTTGATCATAGCACAATGCATAGTTATCATGGTTTTCCATGAGGCCAAAAAAAAAAAAAAAAAAATTGGTTAACTGCAAAATCAAATTGAACCAAACTACGATTTTGAAAGTGTTGGTTTGGGTCGACATGGACCCATCAAATTTTTGGTTTTGAACTAATGCAACCGTTTAGAAATGGTTCGGGTAAGGTTTCAAAAACTAAATAGCATTTGAGGCAAATTGAACCATTAACACAAGTAAAAAGATTCATGAGATACTCAAAATTTTAAAGCGATTAAAATTAAACCAAATCCACCATTAGTCTCTATTTCTCTCATTCAGTGTTTATTTCACTTATTGAGATAAACACACCTATCCTATCCTCCCCTCTGAAGTTCGAATTTCTCAACCCTAACCCTGGAATTATCGTAATTTTGAACAAATTGATCACTTATTTTCCCAGCAATTATTTTCCATATGGTTCATGTGTTCTTTGTGATGTAGTTGGAAAATTGAGTTATTTTGTATGTTCAGTAATGCATCTAGACATAATAGTGCACATATAAAAAGCTATGTTTAGTTGTTTCCTGAATTTACACTGACATTGACATATATTACACATAGAAGTTGTTTCTTCTTTTAAATTATTAAATTTCGGGCAATTTTTTTTTAATTATTTATTATGAAAGTCACTGTGTGAAATTGTTTTCACTTTTCAACTTATGGAAATACTACATAAGTTTGTACTTGGATTGATGAATTATTTGTTAATTGATGATTTTAATACTTGTAATATTTAAATTTTAACGTGCTCGAAAATGTTACTTTTATGTCGCTAGGTAAACCGTAGTTTGAAACTGAACTGAACTGCCAACAATGGTTTGGCAGGTGAAAAAGTTCTGTATGATTTGGAATTTTCCAAACTAAACAGTGGTTCGAAGATAGCCCAAAGAAACCGTCAAAACTGAATCATTTTCACCCCTAGTTTGCCATGCTCATCCATAGTGTTGGACTCATTAATAATTTTCATGGCTTGCTGATGTGCAGGACATGTGATGATGACATGAATACTCATTGGCATGCAAGGAAAAAGCACAAGGTAAGTTGGCGTTCTTGGAGACAAATCTCTGGTGTAAATGAAAATGTGTTTGTTTGCTTGAGCAGTGTCCGAGAACACATTCTTACAATTGTAGTAGTATTGAATCAGAATCTCAGATAAAGAAATGTTCGTTTTATGACATAACTATTTTAGAACTTTCGGGGAGGTCTGCTGCCTGTCTGGCAACATATCAGTTGCTTCTACTCTTTCTATAGCTATGGGTAATAATGTTGATAGGCATGATCACAGCCGTATATTGTTATCTGGGTTTTCTAAAGACATCTTGTAAGAGAGCTACTTTCCTAGGCTTCTTATAAGGAACAATGACATGTATTATTATTTCACGATAGCCATAAATGGAATCATATGATTATTCATGGGGATAATCCATGAAGCTTTAAAAAAGTCTGTGATTCAATGACTTCCCTCTCTTCCTAACCCCATCCGCCCCCGCTGGAAGGCAAACTGTGATTTAAAATTTTATTATGTCACCAAAGCAGTTAACTTTACACCCGAACATTTTTAACAGGGCCAATCATTGGAACTTGCAACGCCATCTATGATGTAAGTATGTTGCATGCATATGACTTACTAGAACTTGTGTAGTTGGAAGAGTAGTCCCTTTGTAGAAGCCTTTTGAACAATTCGTTGTATCACCCATAATCCCTGCAGGTCAGAAGATGAGAAAGAGAAGAAGCTGGAGGATCGTGATAATGAGCTGGTTAATTTCAAAGGCTACAAAGTGAAGGCCACTAATGTATCTGTTCTTGAGACCATATTTGCAAAATATGGTGATATTGCAGCTAATTGTATGTACAAGTCGGCAGCCGTTAGAGCTTCTTTACTAGATATCATATCTGATGTTGTTAAAAGACTTCAATACTATGATATTGAAGACATTTTATCTGAATTTAAAGTATTGGAAGACGAAGTCTTGGATGTAGAGGCTTCCAAGATCGATGTAGTATGGCTGCGTCAGCATTTAGCAAAGGTCCATGAATTTGCAACGTGTAAAGATAAGACTCTGCTGCTTAAGGAGGCGAAGGCGAATAGCGGACTCGTCCTTAGGGCATCGAAAAAGGAGTTGAAACGAAGGCATGCTGAGCTTGTTGCGGCACAGGAGCGCTTTAAAGAGGCTGAGAAACTGGCGAATGCAATGAAACTCGTTGGCAGAAGAATTGAGGACGACATCCAGAAGTCCGAGGCTGAAGAGTACTTTTGGAGAAGGCAGCTAGAAGGGCTTCTTTAGACTGTGAGATGATGCATGAAATTGGTTTGTAATAAATTGAAGGGGTTGTATTGTGAAACTTTGGGGACTTTATTATGTAGGTATATTATATAGGCCTAGTCAAGGGGGCAAAGTGCTATAGGCATATACATTTTAAGTATAAAACGACTCTTATATTTTAGTGAAAAATACCCTTATTTTCATGGAGTTGACTGTTTTCTTTAACAGACTTCAAAGAGGATTGCGACGAAGTCCGTTAAGGAGAGTGTAATTTGGAGTTTGTTTACGGACTGCAGTACGTAGTCCGTTGAAAAGATTGACGTTAAGCCCTCTAGAATCTGGTGCTCTCGTTTTTTCACGACGCCAGATCAAAATTTATTTTTATTGATTCTCATATATTATCGTTCCCCTGCCTCTCCGGGCATATATGCTGCATAGATTGTAAGTACAAAATACGTACGTCTTTAGTGCTTCCAAGTTTTGCCGAAGTGCGCAGTTTCTGAGCATTTCGAGATTATGTAATGTAGTTTACCTGGGTGCTAAACACTTGTGGTGCATAATGTTGGCGTGATTTATTAAATTACAGAGATTATGGGATGAGCCTTGAATGTAAATCCCTTTATTCAAGGGCAGCCTTTCTTCTAGCCATAAAATCTGTAAAGCCGAGAATAGGATACCATTCTTCTATTTATACTAGTCGTATGTCCGTACAATGTATGGGCTTTGGTATTTTTAAGGTAAAAGTTAAATTATTGTGAAAGTTCAGTAAGTTTTTATCTAACATAATAATGAGTGGTCATAGAACATGTAATCCACATACATGTGATTGCCTTTCCATTACAGTCCTTATATATAAATCAGATTATTTATTAAAGACCACTTGAATAAAAAGAAAAAACTTAACTTTTGAAAAAAAAAAATATAATCATAATAATTTTCAAATTTGTCTTCTCTGTTCACAATTAAGACAGCTCAAAATCTCTCTAATGAAAGAAATAACACAATTTCAGATAAAAAAAAACATTTGTAAAACCTAGTCATCAAATGCAATTCTTCATACTAAAGCATTTAAATAAAATTCAGTTTACAAATAACATAAATAAACAATAGATGACATGTAATAATCATATAGGTGAATGTACAAATGAATATGTGTGAATAAGGAGAGAAATGAGCAGTTCTATCTTGGAACTATGGGTGCCTACTAACCTATTACATCAAATATTAAAATTAGCTTAAAACAAGCAGCTAAAAATAATAAGAAAAACAAATAAAAAATGTAAACATGATAAGTAGGAAATAATTTCAAAAATAGAAAAATATAAGAGGAAATAAACGAGGCAGTTGACTGTAAAGTGTTTTTTAAAATATTTATAAATATACATAACGAGAGTACATAAAAAATAGAAAGCCATGTCAATCTTTAGTATGTTGAGTATATGCGTCAATCTGTTTAAAATAAAGAACATCTTAATTTGGTACAAATTCCTTTATCAGAACGTAAATAATATAGCCACGATAAGCATATGTTAGTAAGTGTGGAAATGCTAGTTCGTGCAAGAGATTAAAGAATGTTTTAAAATAGATTTAGGAACAATTTTTCATTTTTCATCTATTCTGATGTCTAAAATATCTTAACGTTAAAAGCTTATATTGTTCGAGAAGAAAGATTCTATGAATTAGTGATTGCAATCCATGAAATATACCATAAAGATATATGTTAAAAGATATTTGACTAATTAATGAAGAAGAAATTAGCATACCATGATATACTTTAATCCAGATCTTATCTTTGCAGCTTTATCAGGATGGTAATTGAACACGTTATCCACCATGTATGATTGATCATCTCCAAATATAGGATCACCATTATTATATCTTTACAAAGAAGTTTGTTGGTTAGACTTCAGATTTGTATTTATCAGTTTACCCTAATAAGAAATCCAAATCCTTAAATCTTAGCAAACAAATTAATCAAATGTGTCCAGTATAGTAATTTGGCCCTTCATTTCTCTCTTTTTTAACCATTTTGAAGAGAATAACATGATGGTAGATATTGATTTACAAAGCTGATAATATTGGTTCATGAATAGAAAAATATGACTTTTTTTCAATTGAAAGAGATGAAGGGGAGGAATATGTTCACATGCGCACATGAGTTACTTCTACTTCACGTTACTATTGGTATAATCTATATATACTTAGGTGAATTTGTAAGAATTTTCCAAAACAACTTAATTAGGTACAAGTTTTTGTTCAAAACGTAAACAATACAGTCACGAAAAATACATGTTTGTAAGTGTGAACATGCTTTTGTGTACAAGAAATCAAAGAACGTCTCAAAATAGAAGCAAGATTAATATAGTGCTACAAATTATGCTTGTTGCTACAAGATTACAGTAAACTATTGAACAGAAAAGTATTTCGATGAATCTTATTCCAGACTTCATAAATGTGGGGATTTATGATAAATTTCTGTTGATTTTTTTGATAAATTTTAAGAGGTCGGATGAGAGCTACTCTTGAAGGGAAAGGGAAAGGGAAAGGGCTACTTTTAAAAATGAATAATGAACATTAGCAAACTTTATATTACATCTTTATTGGACAAGAAGAAGTTCTAGTGTACTATTTTTTTAAACTAGTGAATGCTCTTGAAACATTCCATCCTTTGAAAACTGGTATGGCTTGAAGATTTATTAAGCAAATCTTCTTACAAAAATTACAAGATGACATAATACTATTTTGATGTTGATTTATTATTCTCAAGGCAAAGAAAGTTCACGAGACATAAAGACAAACCATCTGATCTAGAATCTGTAACTAACCTCTGTAAATGAGAAAGATTGATATCCTTCTAAGCAAATAAGAAGAGATGTATATGCACCTGTGACCAAGCCATAACGCCTGCTAAAAATGCAAGTGTGTGAAATATCTCATTTTTTGTATTGAGAGCAAAATGTAGAAAATATCTCTTGACCTCTGCAGTCACAAAAGACGAAAAGAAGTCAATATAGAGTTCTTAAACAAAGGAGCACCAAAAAAATACAAGATGAACCTTCCAAACCAGGGTAATATCCCGAAATAAAGAATTGTAGAGTCCATAAGTATGATTATAAGCTCGTAAACAGAATGGAAAACAGAATGGAAATCGTAGAAATAAAAACCAATAACAAAGAAACTTGTGGTTAGTGGAAAACTCGTGCAAGAAAAACTTAGACTATACATTAATAACGATTAAAGAAAAAAGTAATAATAATCAACCTTTTTATAAAGACTATAGGCACGAGATTTTTGAAACTTCTCTTGGCTAATTATTCCCATCAAAAGGTTTTGGAAGCATTAATAAATTTAGAGCACAATGTTGCCACAACTAAAGGTAAGTCTCAAAAATATATATAAATTTCATAAAGCCTGAAATGTTCCAAAGCCAAATTAGTTACAGGTAAAAGAAGTGGACAACATATATAGAACAGAAAATCAACAATATAATTATAATGTATATTCTTCAAAAAAGGACAAAAGGACAGAAATAAGCAGTCAAGCAGCATAAATAACATGATGAATATGAATTTAAAATGAAAGGCAACATAAGATAGGAATTATAAGTAAATATTGAATCAATAACAAATTTGTACATTGAATTAATAATCACACAGTTATGCAGAAATATCATGACGTTGAAAATGTCAAGAAATAAATATCGAAGAAGTGTTGATAATTAGAAAATGAAAAGTGTAATTTTGATGTAGTAAAGAGTTTATCTTTACAATTCTGATAAAATGTCAAAGAGTAGCTATTAAGAAAGGAAAAACCCAAATAAATGAACAGAAAAAACTGTATTTCTTTAATATATTTTTCTTGAAAGGTCAGTTATACAGTAAAAATGCTCACTCAGCAAATTTGAAGTTCAGTAATCTAACTTGAAGGCTGAAGCCATAAAATCAAATAAATATATTTGAAGGGTTGGTTATAATTTTTAGGAACAAATTACTTCTTAGATCAACCAAGATTAACACAACTGATGATCAAGACCTATTAATTTTCATATATCACAAACATATTGTTGGAACAGATTCAAAAACAGTGACCCAACTACAACATTTGGATAAAAAAAATACTCTACTCTCATTAATGATATAAAAAATAATAGAATCATAAGAGCTATTACTCGATTCATAATCAATATACTCAAAACCCTAAAACCCACTTCAACATATATGTGATATCATTGATATGTCCATGAAAGGTAATAAAATCCTTAATAAATATTTAGGACAATAAATGATAATTAATCCATGAATATAAATAACAATTTCAAAAAAAAATAACGAGTTAAGTATCAAACAAGGGGAAAAAATGGCAAACAATTATATTTTTACATGCTTAATAAATATATGTAATGGAGAAAGAAATAATATCGATTACTGATTCCATGAAGGAAACGCCATGGCGGATTCACGTTTTTTGTAGGACAAGAATAGAAAATGAGAATGTGATTCGATTCAATGCTCTTCCTCCTCTCTTTTGAGATTTGATTTTCAGAAATCGACGGGAAACAAATATTAATTGATAGTACCCTTTTGTGGAATCAGATGTGAAAAAAAAAGATGAGAGTAACAAAATGGAGCTACCGTTATTTTTTAAGAAGGAAAGAGAATTATGAAATTAGGTTGAAGGCAAATCGACGGTGAAGACTGAAGAGATGCTTTTCTGTGTCAGAGATATTTAGTTGATATTTTAGATGGATAATGTATGAAATAGGCACTTTGCACAACGTGGAGTGTGAATCGAATCACCTACGATGACAT